>JAMWET010003234.1:62500-227500 GCA_024036415.1 Prochilodus magdalenae | reverse complement strand
GGTACTTTGGGCTTTTCCATTTAAGGCTGCTGCTTTTAATTCCGTAGCGCCCCACACAGAAGGTAAGCTAGCCGTTAGCGTTAGTTCTTCAGAGTCGGCTAACATGTGAGCTAACTTGGCTGGTAGGCGAAACGAGGTGTTTCTTTTTTATACTTTTTATGTCTCAGGAAGTTTCTGTCAACGTACACGTTGATATATCTTTGTTTCCGCCAGCCTGGTTACAATTTTCCCGTTCCACCTTAAATGCTGCAGCAGTTGCTTCTGGCGCATGCGCAGTCACAATCTCCATGCGCTACTGCATGTGACTAGTTCTCCCGTTAAGGTGGAACGGCAGGTAACTTCAGCCTCGTTAGGAAAGCAGCTCCAAACGTGTCTACCCAAAGCTTTATTTTTAAAAGGATAGGTAAGGACACAATTTACTATATTAATGCCACGAATAAATACCGTATATCGACACCATGAGAGTTATGAGAATTTTAACTCATGGCCTCAATATTGTAATGTGTGGCTTTAATATAATAATTTGTTTTCATATTTATATTATAAAATGATCACCATCTCCTCATCTCAGGCTCCATAAGAGGTAACAATTGAACCAGTGAGTTCCCTGTAGAACTGTACTTAAAGGAGCAGTATGTAAGATGTGGACTGAACTTATTAGAACTCCTTAGGTAAGCAGCCAACTCATGTCAAGGTTCTATCTTCTTCTGTCAAAAAATATAAATAGGTAAACAAGAGGTAACATTGGTGAAGCTGAACTCGTGACAGGAGGAGGGAGGATGAATTTGACAGGTTGCATTATCTTACCAATGGCTCCTTTAAACCCACATTTAACATCTAGCAGTGTAGAAGTGTAGTCGGCATAACACAGTTTGTTAGGTCCTAGAACATCAAGTTATTCTTGGGGTTATTGCGGGGTCTGCTATTCTTGTACCACTTTCAGGTCCACACTATGACTGGCAATCCAGTGGACTGCACTGTGAAATCCCCAGTGGCCCTACAGATAGGGGACGTGGTGTCAGATTCGTTCCGTCCTGGTGTCTACATAACTGATGTCGTGCTTGGAGAGCCAGTCAACGTAAGTGTTTAATCTGAAAAAAGTTGATGTTTACATAACTCAGTTTTTGTCCTTGAGGTCTGGAGACACCTACGCTTTTCTGTACGAAGCGGACTTGAGATTTGAATGAAGACGGCATCTCGTTTTAAAATTCTGAAATTCTTTTCACCAGCTATGCTGTAGGAGGACGAAGGGAGCACTAAGACATTTCTATTACCGCAGACATACCTTGCTCCTGTAGTCTCAACTGAGTGGCTGTTCTGGGTTAATTAAAGCCCCTCTGTACAGCTGTAATTGTGACAAATCAGGTAAATATGACATTGCATTCTTAGGTGTTTCAAGGTCTTGCCAATCTACCTGTAGACCTGGGGTTTTCAACCGTTTCTGCCTCAAGCCCCACCTGATGAGAACTACAAAGCATAACACCCAATGGAAAACTAGAACAGACCACCGTGTTTGCTAGCGCACCCCTTGATGATGTGTTTATACAATGTTTCCGGTCCATTACAACCTAGTGCCTTTATTTGAATACAGGCCCATGGACCACTACAGGGTGCTTCATCACCCACTGGTGGTCCGCAGCTCACAGGTTGAAAAACCCAGCTATAGGCTAGTCACAGCTAGTTGTCAGCAATGTTGATTATGGACACATAAGCTACCACTACTGATATAAAAACAACCACAACATTGACAGAAGTGTGATGAACTGGAAGTTAGGTTTATCGGGAGAGTGCTCTGGGCTGTTTCTCAGAGTGTCACTGCTCCTCTGTTTCAATTTCCCAAATGATTTAGCCGATAATGCAAACAATACTCCCCATAATAAACAGACAAATGTTCAACGGTCTGCTCATTATTCATTGGCATCACTGTAATATTGTATTTGACAAGTTTTCATTAACATTAAAACAGGAAGGTAATAAGAGGGGATGGTGGAGAGTGCTAGAGTTTATTGTATTAGATGTTTATTTGGAAAATCACTAATGACCTCCAGAAGCCTGTTTTTAGAACCATGCTCGCTGTGCGTTTCACCCCAGCCACCGCTCGCCAGTCTCTCTGTAGGTCACTTGAGGTCATCTTAAGGGACATTGGAATGAGGTGGCGCTCATCACGGTCAGTAGAGAGTGGGTTTGGCCCTCTGCCAGTCTGTAGCTGTGTTGTCCTGTGTGTTTGCTGCTTGACTTTGTTCTTATGAACCAGACGCTCACTGTATCTGCCAGAGAGCTAGAACCCAACCTTCGGTTCCTCACTAAGAACCTGCTGTACATGTGGAGATGCTGATTTAGACAGGAACTGGAGTGGTCTCTTTATTTCCAGAGCTGTATATATAGTTGTGTAGTTATAAGTTATCGAATTATATAGTTTTATATATATTGTTGGTGGGCATTTCGCGGTAACAGAGCGTGTATACCACTGGTGATAAAATCGCCCGTCCCAGCCTTCAGCCGGTTGCTGGTGGGCGTTATGCAGTAACAGAGCGTTTATACCACTGGTTATAAAATCGCCCCTCCCAGCCATGAGCCAGTCCCTGGTGGGCATTTCGCAGTAACGGATTGTGCACACCACCTGTAATAAAATTGCTTGGCCCAGCTTTCGGTTGATCGCTGGTGACATTTCGAAGTAACGCTGCGTGCACACCACCAGTGATAAAATCACCCAGCCTAGCCTTCAGCTGGTTTCTGGTAGGCGTTTCGTGGTAACCCTGCCTGCACACCACCAGAGATAAACTTCTGTGCCGCTGGGGACGTTTCAAAGTGAGAGCAGATAGGCAGTTCGACTGCGTGGTCATGAGAACTGCGTTTTTGAAAGCATGGGAACAGGTAACACCCAGTGCTTAGACAGTGCAGGCTACAGTGATGTTAGAAAGTAAATTTATAAATTAAGCTAATCAATTAATAATATTTCACCTCTCAGCACATTTACTAGCAATTTATACAGCTGGAATGCTCAATAGGCTAAATAGTTTCACTGACATTTGCATGAAGTTGAGCAGAGCTGAGTCTGTGTCTGCTGTTTGTTGCTGAGTGTCACTGGGGTCCTCAGGGTCCTCAAAAGGGCCCACAAGATAATCAAGGACAAAACTGACCACCAGAATATTACAGACGGCTTAACTGCACAGAATGACCACCAGAACATCACAGACTGCTTAACTGCACAGACTGACCACCAGAACATTACAGACTGCTTAACTGCACAGACTGACCACCAGAACATTACAGACTGCTTAACTGCACAGACTGACCACCAGAACATCACAGACTGCTTAACTGCACAGACTGACCACCAGAACATCACAGACTGCTTAACTGCACAGACTGACCACCAGAACATTTCAGACTGCTTAACTGCACAGACTGACCACCAGAACATCACAGACTGCTTAACTGCACAGACTGACCACCAGAACATTACAGACTGCTTAACTGCACAGACTGACCACGAAGACATTACAGACTGCTTAACTGCACAGACTGACCACCAGAACATTACAGACTGCTTAACTGCACAGACTGACCACCAGAACATTACAGACTGCTTAACTGCACAGACTGACCACCAGAACATTACAGACTGCTTAACTGCACAGACTGACCACCAGAACATTACATATATAGCATTTTATATATATGTGTATTGTGTGTGTGTATATACACATACAGATGTTCTACATTACAGATATTATGAAGGGAATTCATGGATAAACATTTCGGGAATGTCTGTCCTAGTTATACTGGAGGTTTTATGCAACAGTGTTCCAGTCAGTGAAGAGATCATCAAATTGACTAAGACCTTAGATAGACCTTTACAGTCAAATCATGCTGTCTGCAACTCACAGCTCAGACTAGCGGCCTTAGTCAGACTATTATCAAACCATTGGTGTACATAAATGTAAAGGTAACCTGAAATGAGCTTTGTCCAGTGTAGTAACTTGATCGTTGTCTGCATTAATTCCCTCTTTGTTTTTTTGTCACTGATCATCTAGATTCAGGAGATGTCCTTCAAGAACTCGTACACGGCCTATTTGACTGTGCGCGTACTGAGGAAGGAGGTGGGGAGCGAAGATGGCACGGCTAAGTGGGTCACCTGTCTGAGAAATCACTGTCTGATGGCCAACCCACACACTGAAGAGGGATCACAGGACTACTTCTCCATCTACAGACAGCAGGTCAGGCTAACCCACTTCAGAGAGAGCGGGAGTGAAAGAGTGAGGCGCAGAGCAGCTCAGTAGACGTACATGGCTAAAAGCAGGAGCGTGTGTTTGTGAGGGGCTTAAAGAAAGGCACTTAATGAAAACTTGTTGGTGTGATATTCAAAAATAAAAGTTTCCCTGAATCACCTTTAGGACATTACCGGTGTGGAGAATTCCAAATTTGTGATCTTTCATCAAAGGAAATGGCAAAGGAATCTTAGAAACTTTTAAAACCGTGTCAGTTCTACAATGTTCAAAGATCTTTTTTTTTTTTTTTTTTCCCCAGCATCTCAGTACATTTACATCTCCAGGGACCCTATTTGCTCAGACTTTGATCTCAGAAGTTTTTTTGTGTGTAATTATCCCCTTAATTTGGCGAGATCAGCCTCCCCTGATGCTGTTTTGTTCGGTTTCAAAGGCTGCCTAATGCTATGCTAATGTAGCAGTGTCCCTAGATTATCTCTGTGTTAAGTGGTCGAATAAGGAGAGATGATTTGCTGCATGCAGCTGTTTGACTCATCAAATGTACACTGATACCGAAGCCCAGCTGGGCTGGAGCCTCCTTATCCCCGTGATTTACACCCGGCCATCTTTGATCTTTAACATCAAACGTTTGTTCACATGGCTTATAGACCACAATTGCTGTAAATTCTCATTTACGATGCACGTCGAGCCATGCTAAAATAAGCCTGCGGCGGCACTGCAGTAAAACATTTGTTAACGTGTTAGGGGGAAAGTGTGGCTGTCCTTAGTCCGTGGACTAAACTGAGATTTTCAAAGTCGTCATGCATAGTCAGCATTTGATGGGGACAGCCAAATATGTCATATGTAATGTTTGATAAGTTTGAAGTTTGGTCAATGCTGAAATGGGATCTTTGGTTGAGGTGCCAGTGAATTTGAACCACAGTGCCTATATCAAGCTAGTGGAACAACTAGGTTTTGTCTTTTGCTCATCATCTCACCAAGGAACCTAACATTCATATCCCTACATAACATTCCGATATTCCAAGATGACTGTTCTCGGCTTCACAGGCCTGCAGATGTCACCGATTGGCATGATGAACATTCAGAAGCATTTACACATCCCCAGGGGAGGCGTCCACCAAATCTGGCTCAACTGACCAATTCTTTGATGCAAGAGTGTCTGAACAATGATGGGGCCTACATCCGGAAACTTGTCCAGCCCATGCCAAATCCAGTAACAGATGTTATTAACATGCTATTAGGTAGACAGGTGACAATGTATTTGTCCGGTTGGCTGAGATAAAGGTTCATCTGGTATACCAACTGAAATTCTTCCTCCAAGGTTTTGTCATATTTGCTACAAGCCCATAATGCAATGCACAACCAGTGCAGTCCATGCCAACATTAGCCTCTTTAACTGTAGATGCGTAGAGGCGTGTTTCAGGCTGTCAGCCTCGGCACACTGTG
Organism: Prochilodus magdalenae; assembly: GCA_024036415.1. NCBI lineage: Eukaryota > Metazoa > Chordata > Actinopteri > Characiformes > Prochilodontidae > Prochilodus > Prochilodus magdalenae. The sequence goes on along the minus strand of JAMWET010003234.1, from coordinate 221,825 downwards.
CCCAAAACTAGCCGTGGAGCAGCTGGTACGGATGGTGTGAAAGTCTATAATGTTTTTTTTTTTAGTTTCCTTCAGTGTTTTACAGTCAATATATTCATTTGGGTGCCAGAAGTAACTGCTTCTCCCTTTCAAGGTGGGATGGAAAATTGGGACATAAGGCTGTCAAATAAGAAATCCAATCCAGCCTTGTAGAAATTCGTCTAATTTGTTTTCATTCAAGTGCTTCATATTTTCAGTTTTGCACAAAAAATATTACAGATTTTCAATCTTTTTTCTGATTGTAAAGGTTTTAATTAAAAATGAAGGGACATTCTGGAATAATGGAACACCAGACCTAGAAAAATGGGCTCTTTTGAAGATGCACACCGCGACTGTCTAAAGAAAAACAAGTTCCTCCATTTTTGTTGGTTTATACTTTTATGCTTCATTTAAACACAGCAGCTGCTGTTTACACTGTGTGAAAATTTAGTGATGAATGGACCAACAGAAATGGCCCAGAACTGCTTGGAAAGATGTCTGGTTCCATTGACTTACATTAAAGTTGCATTAGGTTTTTGTCTTCTCCTGTAAAGTTGCCATTTTGGAGATACTTGTTTTTCTTTGGCCAGCTATATATATATATGTGTATATATATATATATATATATATATATATACAGGGGTTGACAATGAAACTGAAACACCTGGTTTTAGACCACAATCATTTATTAGTATGGTGTAGGGCCTCCTTTTGCGGACAATACAGCGTCAGTTGGTCTTGGGAATGACATATACTGCGTCCTGCACAGTGGTCAGAGGGAGTTTAAGCCATTCTTCTTGCAGGATAGTGGCCAGGTCACTACGTGATGCTGGTGGAGGTTCGTCCTTCTTGGTGGTATGCTGACATTACCCTGGATACCGTGGCTCTTGATACATCACAAAGACTTGCTGTCTTGGTCACAGATGCGCCAGCAAGACGTGCACCAACAATCTGTCCTCTTTTGAACTCTGGTATGTCACCCATAATGCTGTGTGCATTGCAGTATTTTGAGCAGAACTGTGCTCTTACCTGCTAACTGAACCTTCACACTCTGCTCTTACTGGTGCAATGTGCAATTAATGAAGATTGGCCACCAGGCTGGTCCAATTCATCCATGAGACCTCCCACACTACAATGACAGGTGTTTCAGTTTCATTGTCCAACCCCTGTACATATGTGTATATATACTTCATCCATAGAATTGTTATCATCTTTCTCTTGCCATGGAAAAAGGTAGCAGGCATAAGGGGCTGGGGGGGTGAGGGGGTGAGGGGGTTAAACTACACAGTTATCTGCTAGGTGCCATTGTGGGGAAACTTTCTTGACATAAACAAGCTCAAGTAATCAAATGAATAAGCTAAAACATCTTGCCTGAGCCGGGCTGTTGACAAGTGAACTTAATAAAACGTAATGTCCTTACAGGGTTTCAAATATCATACACAGAAGGTCAGGAACAGTGTCAGTTTGATTTTGCACTTCACTCTAGCAATATCGCATTCAGTGGCCAATAAATTGAATCATTTAACTTTGATTTATTTACTGGTTGGATTTCACTTGGAAGTTACTTCATCTTGATACTGTTTTCCACTCTGGTTTAAAGCAGGGGCCTTCAGCTCTGGTCCTCGAGGGCCGGAGTCCAGCACCTATACTGCTCAGATACTACCACTAATCACTAATCGAGTGAAATCACCAAACTGGGCTAGCCATCATCCCTCCAGCAGCGGACTGTTTAAAGTCTATAATCAATCACAGTAATTCCTCTTCCCTTTCTAACGCCTCCTCCTCTTCCTTTGTGTTTTCTGGATGTGTCTGACAGATGCTGACACAGCCAGATAACGTTACTACAGTGCGACTCATACAGAGGCAGCCCTCCTCCGTCTGGCTCGGTTTCGGCATCGAGGAGATCAAAATCTACCCACTTGTGCATGAAGTAAGTATAAAGCAGTTACAGACAGTTTCTTTAGCCGACCGACCAAGACAAGGTGTTAATGTTATCTTCTTGTGTATTGGACTGGGGCTGTAAGGCTTTTGTAGGTAACATGCAATCAGAAGGTAAAGTGCAGGCCTGGATCACATACTTGTCAATTAACATCAGTTTTCTAAGAAATGCTCTACAAGTACATCACAGATCTAAAACCAGTAGTAAAAGCCCATGAACGAAGAACTTTGTCTATGCTCATGTCCATTTGTATACCTAAAGGTATTTCGTGCTGTTGGACACCACACAAGTAAGTCTATTGGAGGACGTCAGGCCCTATTACCTGTTATCTGGATTACTCTCAAAGCTTAAATTCATAATCAAAGAAGCAAACTTCGGACGTCAGGTCTTGACTGGCAAAGAGCTTCAGCTAGCAGCAAATACACTCATCATCATCAGAACAGCTGCACCCAGAAGGAAGAATTGGATTGCAGTGGTAATCAGAAGGAGGATTTTGGGTTACCAGGAACAATACATGATGATAAATTTAGACTAATATGGGCAATATTTATTGAGCTACACATACAGAAGTAGTCTCTCAGTATGGTGTAGGGCCGACCATGTTTATGAATCGCAACATGCCAGATGTCTTAGCATGGAGTTGTAGAGGTTCCTTATGATGTCCATCCATCCCATGTAGCTTAAAAATTCTCATGCAGTTCCTGCTGATGGTGCGGTAGGCTGGAGATGGACTAACAACAGGGCGTCTGGACGTGGGACACATGACGACAAACCGTTCATGTTGGTGCTGACCATGGTCACACATGGGTTCATTGGTCGTCTACACCAAGATAAAAGCGGGAAGATGACCCGCTGCCATTCCGAGTCACTCCATGACAGTCTGGCACGACACCATTGCAGACGCTAATGTGGTGTTAGGGGCAGTCATCGTAACAATATGCAATGGTGGGTGTAGTCTACTGTTATGCAGCCAGGATGGCTCATGGAGGTCACTACTCACATCAATACTGACTGAATGTCTGCAATCTTGGCTGTAGGGTCAGTCAGGTACAGCGATGCGTAGCCGAACGTGAAAGTTAAATCATTTTCATGTCTCATGATGTCAAACCTACCTACCAAGTTTTATTCCTGTCGGTTGATTCCTTCTGGATGCCACTATTAGTGCAAGCATTTTTGACTATGAGTGTATAAAATACAAAGAGTACAGTACATTGTTTCTGCTGGTTATTCAGTTTGATATGTTGACTGAGCTGGTGAGTTACTCCAGCTTTCTTTCTCCAGGACACCGAGAGAGATGTTCCTTCCTGGTTATCTACGATAACACCTGTTGAAGAGCCTCTTGATTTGAACGTAAGTTTCCTAGTGTTCTGTTGTTCATCATTCATCATTCCAATATGTCAGTGTTACCGGCCAAATGACCTCAGCATTACAGAGTAGCGAGAAATGGTCGATCAGGATCCAATTCCCATACCCAAGTAGCCAGCCAACATCAGTGAGCTAAACAAAAGGCATGCTTGTTCCAAAACCTCAAATGCTGATTGTCTAAATTATCTTCCTGATCAGTCTGCAGTCCATCATGGTCTTTAAATACTTGGAAGGTTTACTGGCACAAACCGAACCATTGTGGTCCAAATTCAGTTACGCCACGTGTGAATTGCTCCGAGCTTTACGCCACGTTTGCTTTTCCATGATAGGACAGTTTGTTATGTGATTACCAGCTGGACTAATGTCTAGTATTATGTAATAATTCTTATTAATAAATATACTCTGCACAAATGGCATGTAACGCTGTTAACACTGAGTGGTTCTCTGTGTTGCTTTAGTTAAAAAACAAATCAGGAAGTGTTTTCCTGTTTCATTGGCATTCTTCATAAGACTGAAAGTCTATGTTCTATTCGTTCCAAAAGGAATTCCGAATTGAAGTAATGGTTTGTTTGTTTAGAATAAAATGAATTTCATTATTTTTTCTATTACACTCATGTTTTTACTACTTTTGTACTAATTTAGATTCAAATAATTGCACCAGGGGAAAAAAAAAAACAATAGGTGGCACGTGTAAGAGAGCATAAACAATTTGCATACTATTAGCACTTAAATGATTGCAATATTCCCATTGCTCTTTATATTTTTCCATCACCAGACACCCATTTTAGGTTTAAACCACACCTGCTTTCCACTTTACAGTGTCATTTAAGCAGTCAAGTAATTGCATCACTCACCCACAATTCCCTGTGTCTTCCTTTAGATTAAGTCTCTGACATTTGTATTGCCAAACAAGGCCTACCTGTCTCTGCATTTATAACATAGAGGGCAACCAATCCTGTAATAAAATCCTATTAATATGCAGCATGTTTTCCTCGTCTCCGCAGCGCGGTATCGTTAAGCTCCAGTGCCCTCTACTGCCATCCTTCATATTTGCATTCAGTAGAATGATTGAAAATGATAGAACGACTGAGAAACATTTGTTCCCGTCCCGGGTTGCATTGAGGCAGGAGTTATTGACACAGTCCCTGTGTCTCAGTTTGGGCACTTTACACTGTATATCAGTGCTTATCCACCCTGGTCCTGGAGGATGCTAAGCTTTCCACGTTCTTGTGTTGTCCTGCCAAAACACACCCACATTAACTCGATAGGGGCTTGTATATGAGCTGATTGGTTGGATCAGGAGTGTTAAGAACAAGGTTGTTGCTGTACATATACTGTGGTGTCGGGAAATTTGTAGGGCTGGCTGATTGAACACAGGGACTGCGAGTTAGGTATAATAGTTTGATCATTATTAAGATACTGCATTTTGTTAAACCTTTGCATTACTGACTCCAACCAAACGTGAGCATCCTGACCAGTCAGAGTGTAGTATTACTGTGAGTCACGAGGTTGACCAGTACATGTTAAAGGGCAGGACTTAGTGACATTAAGTGTAACTGAGATGAATAAGTGCATTACTTAACGTGACGTAACTTAGCTAATGTTAAGTAAATATATAATTTCATATGAAGTGTTGACACAAAGTAACACTAGTAGATGCATTTGTCAGTGTGAACAACAACTAAGGTGCTACATCAGTACTGGTTAACTAATGTTAAGTGAGCAAGTGCATTCAGTCTTTAGCTTATGTACTGCAGATATGGATAATGGTTGAAAAAGCAGTGTTCAGTAATAGCTTAACGGGCTGTAATGGTGCTCGAGCAGTGGCAGAAACAAACCTGCTCTAATTACTCACTTCTGTTTACTGATGTGATATTTCATGCTTGTACTGTATTTGAAAGTGGTAAGCCTTTTACTTCAACGTACTGCTCTTCCCTCGGTTCCATTCCAGTCATTAATGGTTAGTGGCTTGTTGGTTTCCTTGTGTCATCTTGTTGAGTTGCTTCTTTGTGCCCATGTCTCTCGATTTGGAGTTTTAGTATGTTACTTACTTCTTGTGCATTGTAATATATAGCGTCGCTGTCCAAAACAAGTATCTCCAAAATAGCAACTTTACAGGAGAGGCCAAAACCCAATTCAATTCTAAGGTAAGTCAATAGAACCAGACTTTTTCCAAGCGATCTTTGGGCTGTTTTTGTTGGTCCATTCATCATGAAATTGACACAGAGTGTAAACAGCAGCTCATGTGATCAAATGATACATAAAAGTAAAAATCGTCAAAAATGGAGATACATGTTTTTCATTGGACAACGACAATATGCCTTAGATATAAAGGCTGATGTTGATATGCTACCTTCTGGTGGTATTGGCTGTTCAATTAAAAAAAACATTTCTGATTTTATCCATCATTTGGACACAGTAGCGGCTGTTTACACTGTGTGAAAACTTCATGATGAATGGGCCAACAGAAATGGCTCAGAATCATTAGGGTGAAAAGTATGTTTCCATTGACCGACATTGAAGTTGATGCCATGTCCTGTAAAGTTGCCATTTTGGAGATGTTGGACATGTTTTTCAATGGACAGTGGCAATATGTTGAAAACGCTTCTGTGTGTGTTGCAAGAACAAATTCTACATACCATTTGCTCATATCAGTCAGGCTTGGATGTGGCAGCATCCTGAAAATGATCCACTCACCTGCTAAGTTCCTCATTCTTTAGCTTAATTTTTTCCATGCATATGTATGAATGTGAATATGGCATCATGCATTTAAAAAGTTGTAAATATAAACACTGATTGGATAAGTAGATATTATTTCCATTCAAGGAAACTAATCAGAGAGCATAATATACTTTATGTCAGAAACAATAATGTCTCAGGTACATGAGATTCACTGAATAAATCCATATACATGTTTAGTATTGTTAAATAGGTCCATAATGCATTACTAAGGCAATATAGGTTTTGATCTTCCCATTGCTTGATGTTAAATACCTAATGTAAATTAATGTTAATGCATTACAAAGTATTGGAGTATTGAGATCTCGATTTATAGCAATATAATCTACTAATATTTTGCCTATGTTGTGTCGAGTGGTTTGGTGGTTTTGATCTAAATGTATAAGATGACAAAGCAGTTTTTCTCCAAATTTGAGTCAGCCTCGAATTTGAGTCAGTCTCGATAGGTCAGCGTGGTGTGGTGCAATAGATAACACTTCTACCCACCAGAATGGCACCACACCAGTGGGATATTCAATTCCCAGTCTGGGTGGCTGGGCTGCCCTACACCAATAAGAGTCATTGGGCAAGACTCCTCCCACTACATTGACCCACCTGTAATCTGATTCAGTCGCTCTGCATAAGAGCGTCAGCTGAATGCCGTAAATGTGAATGACACAAATTGAGACGCTGTTTTCTTTCTGCTAGGGACTTCCCGACCCAGACGAGGTGTCGTCCAACATTCAGCAGATGTGGGCACTCACTGAGATCATGCAGTCCAGCCAAACCTCAGCCTCGATCGGCCGCTTTGACGTAAGTCTGGGTTTCAAAGCTGTTGCGAAAATAGAATTGCGCTCAGTGTTGGGACATTATTTTTAAGACAGCCTTCCCCTTTTTCATCAGCCTGCCTTATAAAACATCGATGATTTTGTCCCAGGCTGTGAAAGAAAACATGGACTGTTAAAATGTTAAAAGGCAGAATAATAATTCCCAAGGCAGAAACTCAATTGCGAAAGATATTGCAATGTGTTAGGTAGTGGAGACGTTGACTTTGAACTAAATAGAACTTGACATGTAGCTGATCGCTGGTATACTGGGGCCACATCTGCTCCTATAAGCCACTGTTTAGACCAGAGTTTCTCAACCCTGTTGAGATGTAGCCTACTACCCTATACCAAGCACAGTATTGTGTATTAATACATCTAGAGGTTTGTTCTCTGTAGAGAATTTAATCCTATTTTTAATGAGGAAAATGTGCAGCAGGCAGGAGCCTTGTATAACTTACATGCCCAAGAATGCACCTTCATCATTTTCCTTTCCTTCTTCTTCTTCTTCTTCTTCTTCTTCTCATTTTCAGGTGGACGGCTCTTACGACATCAACCTGCTTTCCTACACATAACAGGAGGAGACAGGCAGAAGTAACCATATAGACAAGCTGCAGAAAAGCATGTGACCATGAATTACCATTATATGGTATGCAAGTATATAAGAGGAGTAATAATGCAGAGTTGAAGCTTAAACAGTATTTATGTATTTGCTTATTTATTTGTTGTTTGCCGCCATTTATGTGCTGTATAACTACTGAGGTGAAGTCCTCAGGGCTTCAGCTGTAAAACTGACTCATTTATATAGCAGAGGAGTCACAGTGAACCATACTTGATTTAACACATGGCTGCATCCTTCTTCTGGCTCGATATGTCATTAATATAATCTTTATATAAGTAAAGGTTTTGCAACCGTTATTGAACAGCTTTGTTTGAAGACAGTGTTATCATATGAGGTATTATAATGTGGATATTCAAAAGTGGTACTTTGGATTTTTACACCATGAAGAATAACACAAGATAAGAACTAGCAGTTAGTTCTTATCTTTTGGGCATGTTCAGTTAGTATTTCATATCTAATATTGACATTCTAGGACATACAGTCATATGCAAGAGTTGTGGCATCCCTATTAAGTTCAGTGTTGGGTGAAAATAAGTGCACATAGTCTTCAGGGTGTTCACACGGTACTACACTGTTACTGTTTATTGCCTGAATTTAACATACTGATGGGATGCGGCATGGTCAAAAGTTACACCACATGTTATGTTTTCATAATACCTTATACAGCAAAATGATCATTCATAATTTATTTCTACCTCTTCTGAAAATATTTATTTTGTTCTTTAAAGCTGTTTGTTAATTTACTGAAGTAAATAAATTTGAAATGAATTAAATATTGTTATATTACTTCAATGAATTACAGTATATGTGTTTTGAAAAGGTGTGAAAAAATGAACACGGGTATTCTGGACAAAGTCTAAAATCTGTACTAGTTTGAGATAATTAGTGTTCTTAAAGGGGGCCTATTATGCTCATGTTCAGTGTTTCTATAATTTATTTTTAGAGCCTACCAGAAGTTATGCTTTAATAAAGAGATGGCAATATACATGCTTTAATTTTCCTAAACAGTTTTCCCCCCTCATACTGTACATCCGTATTTACCCTCTGTCTGCAACACTCTCTTAGAGCTCCTCTGTGTTTAAACCCCGCCTTCCAACAAGCCCAGTGTACTCTGATTGGTCAGCTCACCCGTTCTGCTCTGAATGGTCAACCAGAGTGGCATTCTGCTACAGGTTCCGTCTCCACTCCACTGTGGCTGTTCTTACAGTGGTGTCGGCTCTGCTTTGTCAGAGCCAGAGTCCGATTCTGAAAGTCCGGGTAGAACAAGTTAGATCCAACTTCACCATCTAGACTGGAGCAGGACGTTTCAGAGTGGTCAGTCTTTACTGTTTTAGCTCTCTGTGCTTTGTTTGAGACATGTCCAGCTTGCTAGTAGGAATGTGTTATGAGATGATGTCACCACATAACAGGGACAAGGGCTGGAATTCTAACAAGGTGTTTCCGGCATCTGGAAAAAGTGGCTTCTGTGGCAGAGTTTGTCTCTCGGGATTCATGGCATGCACAAAAAAGCGTGAGTTGGTTATATATACACATGTGTTTGTGCTTGTAGTTTAGTTCCTTTGGCATTGCATTTGATCTCTGGTTAGCGTAGCACTCACAGTGTCTTACTGAACGTCGACCCAAATCTTCAAAGAACCGTTCAAATGTGTCAACAGTTCTTTGCATGGTTAAATGATTGTTCTCTATAATGGGACTCAATGTAAATGGTTCCTTAAGCTTGGAAAGGTCTGCATACGTGTTAAGACTCCAATGAATGGTTTCATAAGACCCTGATAGAAATGGATCACAAATGGGAAAGGTCAAACAGATGCGTCCACAGCCCTGATATGGCCCTGCGTTTCTAATATTTCAAGTCCTTAGCTGTGAAACCCGAATATGTATATGCCAAGGGGTCCTCTTTTCATCATTCTCCTCCTTGTAACAAGAAAGACAAATCAGAGACAAAGTAATAAAAGGATTCTAGCTGCCAGAAAGAATGGGAAATTATGGGCCATAAGTCCCTGTAGTCCAGCACCGTGTTTTACGCAGCGTATTTCAATTAACACAGTGATTCCCATTCACTTATCAGCCCTGTGCCTGCTTGAATAGGGTTATCTTTCCCCCTCCTGTTCAATTCGGGAAGCCCAGTGTCAACATTTACTTCCAGACGTTCATTAATCTCTTAATCTGGGCTTCATTTAATTATATGCTGAGGTGCTCTACATGGCCTACTTAATGATCTAATAATAAAAAAGCCTAAAAGTAGAAAATCAACTCTTTCCATGCTCGCTGGCATATCTCTGGAGATATCTCTCTGTTTTTAAATGTTAATGAAATGCTCCTTACTTCGTGTTAATTAAAACTCAATGACGTGTCCACGGTTGCCAAGCAGTAATCAAGAGCAGAGCGAGTTCCTTATGCTAATCATTGGAAATCAGTAGTCGGCGTCCAAGTGGACCTCCATCTGCCTGTCTTGGCATTCCCCTCACATTAGAGATATCATCTGCTCTGCAAGATTAGTAGCCAAATGTGACTGCACTCCCTACAGTGCGCGAGAGGAAGAGCGCCTTAATGCTTTTTGCATTTGCTCGTGGTTAATATTCATGAGCGTGCAGAAAGGCGCATACAAATCGATCGCTGTCCCTGCATTTGCATAATTATTCAATGCGAAGTAGGTGTGGAAACCCAAACTGAAACATACTTCGGACTGTCTGGCGATTAAAATACACTAAGGACGTTCAAGTCCCAACGTTCCTAATAAACAACAAGTGTTTGACTATCTGTAATATGTGCTCCCTTCGTTTGGTAAAGCCACACGTCTTCCAAGTGCGTCATGCCATAGAGTGCTATTTAGTTACCCCCTCAGCATTACAATGCACACTGCCTACATATTCATATAGCAGTCCCGGCTCAGCATTCCTCATCCGCACATTGCTTCCTGGTGGAAATCCACTGGAGGGCAGTAGATGTACACATTTCTGGACTAAGCATGCATCCACCAAGGGATCCTGTGGTTGTTTCCTTTTGCGGTTTATTTAAAAGCACTTTCTTGAATAGGCTGTTGTGTATTATTTGCAGTTTGTAAGCATATCCGTCTGTCAGTACTTACTATTGCTTCTTCAGTTTCGTTATTCAGTGCCTCTTCAAACCAGGACCTGTTCGAAAAAGCTGTAGACAGCGCTTTAAAGCCCGGGCTGGACACGAAACACCTGGAATGACTGGTAATGGGGAAACTGCAGGCTTACTGCCTAAGGCAAGACACTACAGGTGAATTATTGTTTGTTATATTTGTTATAGTGCTTATTGTGATACTTCTAAATTCAGTTTATGTCCAATTAGATATTATATGCCTGGTAATACGTGTGCGTTTTTTCTAAATACCATTCTTATTTTGAATAATTAAAGTGAAAATGTTCATTTAATGATGAAGACATTCCAGAAAATAGGGTATAACACAATAGTTTATTGCAGTGTCTTTGTTTTATTGATTAACCAAGAGAGTGCTATGCACAGGATTTTCAGATTGGGTTGTATAAAATGAGTAAGGGAAGAAATGAATATGCAAATGAATGCAGGTATTCCAGAAGCTAAGATTTGGGAGAAAAAGCACCATGCGTACCATGCTGGAAATACTAGGACAAAGAAAATACATCTCGGATATGATACCCTGGATACCGTGGCTCTTGATACATCACAAAGACTTGCTGTCTTGGTCACAGATGCGCCAGCAAGACGTGCACCAACAATTTGCAAAACCGTGCTCTTACCTGCTAACTGAACCTTCACACTCTGCTCTTACTGGTGCAATGTGCAGTTAATGAAGATTGGCCACCAGGCTGGTCCAATTTAGCCATGAGACCTCCCACACTAAAATGACAGGTGTTTCAGTTTCATTGTCCAACCCCTGTACAAGCTTCACTAGACTTTCCCAAACTTTCCTTTTTTCTGTTTTTTCTGTTACAGCTCCTGTGTCCTCATGGTGAGCCCAGTGTGCTCTGATTGGTCAAGTCAGTAACCAAATATTTGGCTGAAGGCTGAATACGGAATACTGGTCCACTTCTGACACAGATACAGCAGCATTGCCTACTTTTGGCTGAGACGTGGCCCTAATATGGTGCAAATGTGGCCTATATCTTACTACATGGAGCGGTCCACCCAATGGCAGTCAAACCATCAGGCAAAGTTGGCCAGTGGCAAGTATTTTTGTATACATTTGGTTTCCAAAGGAAAAAACACCAGACACACCAACGAAGCCCGATATGACTTAGACCCATCCCAGCCGCCATGCTGCATTCACGTTCCCCACTGCCTGTGATGTTATTGTGTCGTAAAAATAGCAAGTGAGGCACAGGACACTTGAAAGAGAGAGAGTGTGTGTACGCACATGTGCGTGCCTGTGCTGTGAAACGTCAGCGTGCTCCGGTGTGACTTGCACTGTACAGGGGGTTTTACTCCTTAGCAGATGGTGCGGGGTTCATGTCTACATCCAGTAACTGGGCAAAGTTAACAGCGTTGTTAAAAACGTCACTGTTCAGTATAAATGATTCGCTCTTTTCACTTATTCAATCATTCCCGTTGCCAAACATTCTGTGCATCCCTGGTCAGCTGCCGGAAGTTCTGGTAGGTGGGGAATAAGAATTGTGTTACGAGATGATGTCACCGTGTAACAGAGAAAAGAACTGGAATTGCAACCAGCAGTTTCAGGCAGTTGAGAAAAGTGGTTTCTGTGGGAGAGAGCTTCTCTCTCTGGTGTGTACTTGGGGGCTTTATAACTCTGCAGACAGTTTACCTGCCTAAAAATCTACATAACACACTAAAGGAGAGGAGAAAAACAGACAGTCTAATAGGTCCAATTAATGAAATGATGTGCTGATTGATAGAAATCGTAAGTTCTGCCTATAGTGTCTTGCCAGTACAAGAATTGGTGGATAGGTTTGACATTGTGGGACATGCCAATGAATCAAGTTTACGCTCAGCCGTAAGCAAGGATGGGCCTTATTGCTGTACCTAACTGACCCAACAGCCTTGACTACGGACAGTGATGCCCTCCATGACTGTTAGTGCCAGTTAGTGCCAGCACCATTGGCAGTCGGGCATCTGATTCTGATTTTGTTAAGGGCAACATTACTGTAACTGACATGAGCCGGTACCATTTAATAATGTCAGAATTTGAACAAGCATATTGTATTGTTTGGCCCTCAAACCATGATAGTGTTTTACATAGAGTTACCTTTTAGCCTGTATTGTTTTTTTTGTTGATATGGCTAATTGAAAAAACTGGTTATTGCTAGTTTTTGATCTTTCTCATTTAGGCCAAAAACAAGATAAAGCCAGCCAAAATAAACTTCATCTGAGTTAAAGAGCCAAAGAAGATTCTAGTCCTACATTTAACCCCATGTTGCAACATATCTCAAGCTCAATAGTACACCAGCTCAGTATCGTATCACACATAGACTTTTTAATGGCCACACTAGAATTAGTGTTGATGGCTTCACAGTGCATATGCTTTAACCAAGTGTCCTCTTCCTCAGTGATGCAAACCGGGCTGGTCTTTCTACAACGACATGTTCAAAGGCATTTCAACTACCAACCAACTGCACTTCTTACAATATGTGGCTTTGGCCACTAGAACAGGATGCTGTGCTTAAGCCTAAGGTCACTGTGCCCAATGCTGAGCATCATCTAGAGAGAAATAAAGTCCCCCAGTGCTGGGCTATGGATTAAAAACCTGTTCCAACATCTGGTATAAAGCCTTCCCAAAAAAATATTAAGTTTTTATACATATTTATACATTTTATTATACATGATGCATATTCGTCTCTATAGTTTTAAGGAGTGCAGTGTCTTGATACACCCAAAATATCTTGTGTCTATGCTCCTTTGCCATTTTACTAGGTACGTGTGCCTAGTACACTATGCGGGTCCATAATGACTGTAGCCCATCTGCTGCTGCACAGCCTCCCCCTATAACATCCATCAGTGGAAAAGGACCACAGCTGACCATATATTTTTGAGTGGTAGACCATTGTCAGCAAAGCCGTGCTAACCTGGTCCACTACCCATTAATGGTGGGTGAGGATGGTGATCCCTTTCCAATAGTTGGTGGGTTGGAAGGGGGCTGTGGACCAAACTCTGGACCAATAGATGAGTGTATATGTGGTAGATATACACTTACACGGTGCCTCCATGCAATGGTTCGTGGGATGTCTCCACCAAAATAATAAAACGGGACCCATCACCGAAGATGATCCGCTGCCATTGTGAGTCACTGGTGTTGTTGATGTGGGGTTAATGTAATGCATGTAGTCCTCCATGGTGTAGCTGCCTGCCATCAATGTCTGCAGTCAAGGCTGTTGTGTCAGTTAGGTACAGCTAAAAGGCCCATCCTTGCTTATGGCTGAGGGCAAACTTGGTTCAGTTGCATGTCCCACAATGTGAAACCTACCCACCAAGTTTCATTCCTTCTGTTCATTCCTATTTGTGCAGCCGCTCTTTAGACGATGAGTGTATGTCTGGCCCGTGAGTGTAGATACAAGCAGATGTTTCAAATCAAGCAGTAAGCCAATGTATCTGTATAACTCTCTCCTGTGTTTTTCTTCAGGCTCATTTATCTTTCATTTGAGTTACATGCTTCACCGGCAGCGGCTGCCTTGCCAAAGAACCTGGTAGAGGATCTGCTGTATCCACAGACCTCAAAAAACCTGAAGGCTGTAGTAACTGTTGCTGCACATGAAGCTTGTACAGATTCCCACAAGCCTTGTACTGGACTTCCTAACTTCTGAATTGGAGAAGCAGAAAAGTCCGACTTGTGCCGTCTTTGAAAGTGCGTACAATGGGCCGGCAGTCTACTTTTTAATTCCTCTCTTTGGTATATATTTATTTTCATCTTTCTCCTAGCCTCTCTTGTGATGAACTGACCTATTTTGGGTTTTTATCTCGGACCTTTTATTTGTTGGAAGGCCGCACTTTCATGAGCGCCTGAGCATGTACAAATCTGCTCCATGGTCCTTCTGCATAGCAATGAGGATTTAAAAACTGCTCTTCATTTGAAAAGGGGGATTTGAAGTCTCCCAAAAAAAAAAAAGAAGTGAAAGCGATGGTTCAGATGGTTCTTCTTCTTTGTAATCTGCAGACCCAAGCGGCACTGCAGCAGCTGAGTCCAAAAAAAGATTTCGTCCCTCGGAGAAATGATGCAGCGCTAGACTTTTCTCTCTAATAGACTTCACAAATCGCCCAGCTTCATACGGAACTTGGGCTCGCTCAGGGAACGAGTGAGACACAGCTCGTGTAAGCTAAACTCCAGCTTGGAACAAAAAAAAGTTAGTATATATATATATATATATATATAGTGGCTTCCAGCAGTGTCCGTTTAAACATTATTGTCATTCTAACTTCTACAGTCATTTTATTACAGAATTGATGTTTTTGATGTTTTGCTTCCATCATTTGCTTCTTGTTCCTGGGTACTAAGTGTGTTTTCTTAGTTGCTTGGGCGTAAAATGTACGGAAAGTGTCTCTTGGTCCCCTTTAAACCAAGCTACTGTGGTCAGGACGTTGATGTTTGGGAAGGTTCTCCGTTCTCCAGAACATCTGCTATACGTTAAGTGCTGAGTAGGCTTCAGGTAGCTTCTGAAACTGTGGGAACTCTACAGAGGTTTATAGAACTGTCTGGAATTTTCTAGGACGCTGGAGAAGCGTCTGGGACTGTCCAGTAGTCTACATAGCAGTATAAACGGTCCACGGTCATGTCTACCATTGTGTAGAAACCCCTCTACTGTTAGTCTGTAAACATCTAGGAAGTATGGAGACTAATTGCTGAAGTTTTGGGAGAGGAATCTTGTCCCAGTTCGGCACCTCTGGACTGTTCTTCTGCAAAGCCATGCTGTTGTAAAGCATGCAGTATGTTATTTAGCCTTTGTTTTGCTAAATCAATATGCATGGCCTTCCCTGAAAGAGACATGGCAGCTCATTGTGTTCTAAAACCTCTGTGTACTGTTCAGCATTGCTGGTGCCTTTCTACATGTGTAAGCTGCCCATGCCATAGCCACTAATGCAACCTCATATCATCAGAGATGCAGGCTTTGGAACTATGGGCTGATAACAAGCTGGATGGTCCCTCTCACAGGACACGGCGTCCGTGGTTTCAAACTGATTTTCTAGATTGAATTCATCTGACCACACCACAGCTTTCCATTCTGCCTCAGTCCATTTAAATGAGCTTTGGCCCAGAGAAGTCAGTGGCGTTTCTGGATCCTGTTGACATGTGGCTTCCTATTTGCATGACACAGCTTTAACTTCCATGTGTGGATTACACAGTGCACTGTGTTCACAGACGTTCCTTTCTGGAAGTGTTCCTGAGCCCGTGCAGTGATATCCAGTACAGGATCATGCCTGTAGCTGAATCAGTCCTGAGGGCCCGGAGATACCGAGCATCCAGTATTGACCTCCGGCCGTGTCCCTTGCACACACGGTTTTCTCCAAATTCTCTGGATCTTTTGATGATGTCATGTACTGTAGACGGTAACCCAGTTTTTGGCAGATTGGTGAACCTCTACCCATATTTGCTTCTGAGAGACTGGGCTTGTTCCCCTTAAACCAAGCTACTTTGGTCAGGACGATGATGTTTGGGAAAGTTCTTTGTTCTTCTGCATCTACATCTGCTCTATGTTAAGTGCTGTGTAGGCTTCAGGTAGCTTCTGAAACTGTGGGAACTCTGCAGAGGTTTATAGAACTGTCTGGAATTTTCTAGAACACTGGAGAAGCATCTGGGACTGTCCAGTAGTCTACATAGCAGTATAAACGGTCCACGGTCATGTCTACCATTGTGTAGAAACCCCTCTACTGTTAGTCTGTAAACATATTTGCTTCTGAGAGACTCTGCCTCTCGGAAATGCTAAATGCTCTAAAATGCATGTGACTGAGGTGGAATTTTTATTATTATTATTATTTTTTATTAGAGCCACATAGTTTTCCAGCCTTTTGTTTGCCCTGTCCCAACTGTTTTGAGATGCATTGCTGCCATTAAGATCTAAAGGACTTGATAAGTGTTTTATGAAATGGTCAAATATCTCACTTTCAACACAATGATTTGTGTTTCCTTGTGCATAATATATGTGTCATAATATGAATATAAAATGAATATAGAAACAGCCCGTGCTTTTATTGACATTTACACGTGAGCAATTGGAATATGACACACAGGACACATAGAATGGCCAAAGAACAGCTGTTGGAGTAAATCTACATAAATGTTTATGTAGGTTTATGTCAGTAATCATTAAGGGCTCATTTAACCTTATGAACACTGCCCTACAGTAAAGTCTTCCGAGGTGGAGAAGCAGGCTACAAGCAGAGGTAGTGGCCGTATAGTAAGGCCTAAGTTCCCTTATTAGTTGTCTATCTTTATAGATAAAAGGTCCTACATGGCTTTGTTTTACAGGCAACAAATACATTCACATCTATGAAGCTTGAGCCTCCATTAACATATCCAACCCCGCCCCAAACAGGTATAGGCTATGCGATGTGTCAGCAATAATGGACCCAGATCTAATGAGGCAGAGTGCCATCCAAAGTCATGGCCTTTGGGGAAATAAGGGGCTTATTAGCTTGTTAGCACCGTGGAGAAGTCAGGGGGAGTCCGTAATGAGATGTGAGGGAGATGTTACCCATACCATTGTGAACAGGGTGCTAGCTAACCCTGTTGACTATATATGATGTCAAATGTGTATGGTAGTGGGCTAGAAGAATTTCACACCATCCAACACTCATAATAAGAGGAGTTGGACCCAGAAGGAGGTGTGGAAGTGCCTGTGGCTGTTGGGATGGGGCAGTGGCTAAAGGGCCAGTTAGTGTTAAGGTGTGGGTGGGGAACAATTTTGTGATGGGAAGGGACTGATTCTTTAAAGGTTACCAGAGAACACATAATATGATGATCCATTAGACTGAAGTGGGTAATATTTATTGAGCTACTAACAAAACAGAAGAAAGTCTCCTCAGGCAAAGAGGTTCCGCCATGGTTCCCTGTGATAATCCATCCCATGCATCTTAAATATTCTCACACAGTTCCTGCAGATGGTGCAGTAGGGGTGGAGGTTGAGCAACACCAGGCCTTATGACCGGGCAAACTTTTCATCTTGGAGTCAACCACGATGCCTCCACGTTTGTTGGTCATCTCCAACAAGACAAGAGCAGGACTCGTCACTGAAGATGCCATTCCGAGTCACTCTATGACAAGTATGGCATGACACCATTGCAGGCTTTGACTGGTAGGCCCATATGACCATACACTTCCATGCACTTGGGAATTTAGAACCAGAATTAGACTCAAGATTCATTTGCCAAGTATTTTCACACATACCAGGAATCTGTCTTTGGTTGCATTAGCTCACAGTGCACAGAGAGCAACAACATTTCACACAGTACACACACACACACACACAATACCTTACATACTTGTGAACTTTACATTGTGTAGTGTTGTATATGTGTATTAAGGTGCCGAGTGCTGCAGTCCGGATGTAGAGGCAGGTTAAGGAAGATTAAAGAAGATACACCAGTCTCAGACAGTCAGTACTGAGGTGTTGTATGAAACTGTTACTAAGATAAATAAGATCAGTTAAAGCGCAGCTTAAACAGGAAGTTAAAAAAAACATGTCCTAAATGTGTTTAGCTGTTCATGACTGTGATGGTATGCGGGAAGAAGCTCCTCTGGAGCCTGGTTGCCTTGATCCTTATTTGGCTAAAGCACTGACCCGAGGGAAGACGCTGGAACAGGTGATGGCCAGGGTGTGATGGATCAGTGATGGTCTTCTCTGCATGCTTCCTGGTTCTGGGAGTGTGCAGATCCAGCAGAGTGGGTAGTTTGACTCCAGTGGTCTTCTCTGCAGACCTGATGATGCAGTCTGTGAGTTTCATGATTGGTGGCTGAGCTGCCCCACACTGTACATTCAGCTACTTCCTTCACGCCATGGCCTTTGACACGCCCAAAGGCAGTCACTCCTTTTAGCCAATCATTAACATCTCACAGTCATTTTCCACACATGGAACGAGACAGTCCCTGCGCTGTAGCACCTCTTCCCAATCTATGAATGTCCCGTTCCATGTGTGGAAAATGGCTTTAAAGCAGATGTTAAGGATTGGCCAAAAGGAGTGACTGCATTTGGCGTAGCCAAAGACCATAGTGTGAAGTAAGTAGCTGAATCTGCAGGTACATTAACACGTACGGTCATTCGGGTCTACCAGCCAATGCAACGGTGTCATGCCAGATTGTCATGGAGTGCCTCGGAATGGCATAGGTGTCCTCAGTCTGCACTCTGTATACTAATCACATGTATCACAGCAGGTCATTCTAATACAGATGTGTTAATACCTCTGATACAGATGTGCCATTCCTACAGCAAAGTGAATGATGGCGTTTCCACAAATTAGCCCACTCTTCCCTACTCTGGGTGACATTAACTTCCTCTTGTGGAAGATGCTTTGAAGAACCCATTTGCATTGGCATTGATGGGACGTCCCGCATAATAGGTCATCTTAACCGGGCCCGCCACTGGCCTGTGGACACCATTTTCCTCGAGACCTGGAAAATTGGTCAGAGTGTGATTTTAATTGGAACAGGAATATAGACAGGCGTGTTCCCGGCTGACCAAGTGGAGTTCTTCTGACAAGCGGCATTTGAATTCAATATTGTCATGACATGCACTATTAAGTTTGCCGGGATGGAGGATTAGCTGTGAGGAAACAATTAGTTTCCACATTAAACAAAAAACACTTCCCCCCAAAATGAAGTCATTATTTGGAGCCAAAGCCATTAGGCTGTTTAATCACTGTAACAGTGCCAGCCGGTTTGACCACCAGTCCTTTCCTCGTCTGCTGGCTGCAGTAGGCCTGCTTCGGCTTTCCCCCTAGCTGCGATGCTGTGTCAACACTGCATACATTTGATGAGCTTCAAATGCTTCTGCAAGTGGGCTACAACAAAAGGATCATCCCACCCATACAGGATATCTACGACAAGAGATGTCTGAGGAAAGCAGTCAACATATCCTCAGACCTCCCACACACACCCCAGTCATCCCCTCTTCCAACCTCTGCCCTCCGGAACGAGGTAACAGAACATCCGAGCCAGAACCACCAGGTTCACTAAAGACTGCTCCCAGTACACGACTACACCACTAAAGACCGCTACCAGAACACGACCACAACACTAAAGACTGCTGCCCAAACACGACTACACCACTAAAGACTGCTACCAGAACACTACTACACCGCTAAAGACTGCTGCCAGAACACAACTACACCACTAAAGACTATTACCAGAACATGACTACACCACTAAAGACTGCTACCAGAACACGACTACACCACTAAAGACTATTACCAGAACATGACTACACCACTAAAGACTGCTACCAGAACACGACTACACCACTAAAGACTGCTACTAGAACACGACTACACCGCTAAAGACTGCTGCCCAAACACGACTACACCACTAAAGACTGCTACCAGAACACTACTACACCACTAAAGACTGCTACCAGAACACGACTACACCACTAAAGACTGCTACTAGAACACGACTACACCGCTAAAGACTGCTGCCCAAACACGACTACACCACTAAAGACTGCTACCAGAACACTACTACACCACTAAAGACCGCTACCAGAACACGACTACACCACTAAAGACTGCTGCCCAAACACGACTACACCACTAAAGACTGCTACCAGAACACTACTACACCGCTAAAGACTGCTGCCAGAACACAACTACACCACTAAAGACTATTACCAGAACATGACTACACCACTAAAGACTGCTACCAGAACACGACTACACCGCTAAAGACTGCTACTAGAACACGACTACACCGCTAAAGACTGCTACCAGAACACGACTACACCACTAAAGACTGCTACTAGAACACGACTACACCGCTAAAGACTATTACCAGAATATGACTACACCACTAAAGACTGCTACCAGAACACGACTACACCGCTAAAGACTGCTACTAGAACACGACTACAAACGCTCAAAGACTGTGCTACCAGAAACAACACGACTACACCACTAAAGACTGCTGCCAGAACACAACTACACCACTAAAGACTGCTACCAGAACACGACTACACCACTAAAGACTGCTACCAGAACACAACTACACCACTAAAGACTGCTACCAGAACACGACTACACCACTAAAGACTGTTACCAAAACACAACTACACCACTAAAGACTGCTACCAGAACACAACTACACCCCTAAAGACTGCTCCCAGTACACTACTACACCACTAAAGACTGCTACCAGAACACGACTACACCCCTAAAGACTGCTCCCAGTACACGACTACACCACTAAAGACTGCTACCAAAACACGACTACACCCCTAAAGACTGCTCCCAGAACATGACTACACCACTAAAGACTGCAACCAGAACACGACTACACCACTAAAGACCGCTACCAGAACACGACTACACCACTAAAGACTGCTACCAGAACACAACTACACCACTAAAGACTGCTACTAGAACATGACTACACCACTAAAGACTGCTACTAGAACAAGAACATACCCTAAGACTACTACACCACAACTAAAGACTGCTACCAGTACACTACTACACCACTAAAGACTGCTACCAGAACACGACTACACCCCTAAAGACTGCTCCCAGTACACGACTACACCACTAAAGACTGCTACCAAAACACGACTACACCCCTAAAGACTGCTCCCAGAACACGACTACACCACTAAAGACTGCAACCAGAACACGACTACACCACTAAAGACCGCTACCAGAACACGACTACACCACTAAAGACTGCTACCAGAACACAACTACACCACTAAAGACTGCTACTAGAACATGACTACACCACTAAAGACTGCTACTAGAACAAGACTACACCACTAAAGACTGCTACCAGAACACAACTACACCACTAAAGACTGCTACCAGAACACGACTACACCACTAAAGACTGCTAACCTGGGTGTTAACACGACTACCCACCTAGTAAAGACTGCTACCCGAACACGACTACACCACTAAGACTGCTACCCTGAGAACACTACTACACCACTAAAGACAGCTACCAGAACACGACTACACCACTAAAGACTGCTACCAGAACACAACTACACCACTAAAGACTGCTACCAGAACACGACTACACCACTAAAGACTGTTACCAAAACACAACTACACCACTAAAGACTGCTACCAGAACACAACTACACCCCTAAAGACTGCTCCCAGTACACTACTACACCACTAAAGACTGCAAAGAAGCCTACCCAGACTACACGACTACACCCCTAAAGACTGCTCCCAGTACACGACTACACCACTAAAGACTGCTACCAAAACACGACTACACCCCTAAAGACTGCTCCCAGAACACGACTACACCACTAAAGACTGCAACTAGAACACGACTACACCACTAAAGACCGCTACCAGAACACGACTACACCACTAAAGACTGCTACCAGAACACAACTACACCACTAAAGACTGCTACTAGAACATGACTACACCACTAAAGACTGCTACTAGAACAAGACTACACCACTAAAGACTGCTACCAGTACACTACTACACCACTAAAGACTGCTACCAGAACACGACTACACCCCTAAAGACTGCTCCCAGTACACGACTACACCACTAAAGACTGCTACCAAAACACGACTACACCACTAAAGACTGCTCCCAGAACACGACTACACCACTAAAGACCGCAACCAGAACACGACTACACCACTAAAGACCGCTACCAGAACACGACTACACCACTAAAGACTGCTACCAGAACACAACTACACCACTAAAGACTGCTACTAGAACATGACTACACCACTAAAGACTGCTACTAGAACAAGACTACACCACTAAAGACTGCTACCAGAACACAACTACACCACTAAAGACTGCTACCAGAACACGACTACACCACTAAAGACTGCTACCAGAACACGACTACACCACTAAAGACTGCTACCAGAACACGACTACACCACTAAAGACTGCTACCAGAACACAACTACACCACTAAAGACTGCTACTAGAACATGACTACACCACTAAAGACTGCTACTAGAACAAGACTACACCACTAAAGACTGCTACCAGAACACAACTACACCACTAAAGACTGCTACCAGAACACGACTACACCACTAAAGACTGCTACCAGAACACGACCACACCACTAAAGACTGCTACCAGAACACGACCACACCACTAAAGACTGCTACCAGAACACGACTACACCACTAAAGACTGCTACCAGAACACGACTACACCACTAAAGACTGCTACCAGAACATGACTACACCCCTAAAGACTTCTCCCAGTACACGACTACACCACTAAAGACTGCTACCAGAACCACTGATACACTGATACACTCTCACACCAGGGGATCCACTGGGGATGCCTTGCCAAGGATACTTCAGTCATGTCCTGATGGTTCAGGGAAGTGAACCTTTTGGTCACAAGGCTGGTTCCCTAAGCTTCAGCCCTTGACTGGATGTTGATTGGATGCTGACGATTGCTAGGGTGTAAGAAACGAGCAGAAGCCATTTCGTCCAGTTCGACGCTCCATAAACGTGTAGCCGCCTTCTTATTGGAAAGGCACTTGACACATTTTCCTGTTCCACCTTAAATGGTGCAGCAGTTTCAATAAAACCGATGCAAGAGGAGCCTAGCTTCAGCCTCGCCAACTCTTGAAGGTCTCTCCATCATTAAGAAAAGCCTCAGTGATGTTGAGATGTTGGCTCTTTGCTCCTGCCTAATCTGGGAACGTCTTTCTCAGTCTTTGTTCTTCAGATCTTCTTCTCATCTTCGACTGTTTCTCAGCCATCTCTCCTTATTGACATTGCATGTGGAGTTCAGAACCTAGAGCCTTCCCTTCCCCGTGTTCAACCCCTCGTATTGCCGAGCCACTTTGTGTATTTCCCGTTAATGGAGCAAGGGCTACAGACCAACATCTGAGTTTCCACAGAATGCAAAGCTAGTGAACTGTATGCTTTGTCAAATTTTGTCCAATCCCTTCAGTTGTCCAATCTCTTCAGTTGTCCAATCCCTTCAGTTGTCCAATCTCTTCAGTTGAAAATCCATGATATGATGTCTATTGCTACATTACCTTTACAGCCCCTAGCACCTCAAATATCTACTTCCAATTTACATCAACAGCATGTGGGATGGCTAATGCTTGCCTTAATCATTCCCCCAGCATCCCTCTCTTTCTATTCATAAACGCATTTCTGTTCTCTTCTGTAAATACCTTGCTTTTTATGATCTGTATTATTATGTTTTCCCTACAAGCGTCCAAAAGGTTGCTCTGTTTCATTCCTCACCCTCCGCAACCCAAGAGGTGATGCTGCATTATCATCAGGTTTGTGAGGCCTAATTAGTCCAGCAGACAAAGCTAGCCATTGTGCTCTTGTCATCTGCCTCGGCATCGTCTTGGGAGGCTTCAGGGGAAACAAATGGCCAATAGTTGTGAGTTCATTAGCAAGCTCATGTCACCCACCTCCATAATTCTATGATTCATGCAACTGCACAGTCAATAGCACAAGCGGAACGCTAACACTTCAAGCGCTTTGCCTACATAGTCCCCCTCCAGCTAACAGGGAACGTTTCCAGAACGTAACTAAGTTCTGATAAAGTTTTAGTCTGAAGCTCAAAGAATAACTACACACTCATCACCAAAGGAATACCTCCACAAGGAGCTGCAATGAAACTTGGTGGGTAGGTTTGACAAGTGATGTAAGCAAGGACAGGCCTTATCACCGTAGCTGATTGACCCAACAGCCATCATTGCGGACATTCACCCACCATGAGACATCCTGTTGGTGCTAGCACCATTGGCGCATGATAGCACACAGACTGTTACAACGACTGTCCTCAACACCGCGTCAGTGTCACCAAAGACTGAACTGGTGTCATGCCAGACTGTCATGGAGTGACTCAGAATGGCAGCAGGTCATCTTCAGTGACGAGTCCCGTTTTGTTCTTGGTGGAGACGACCAACGAATATGGTTGGTGTAGCTCAGCGGTATAACACCGCTGCCTGCCAGGGAGCCACCACCACCACATGTGGGAGACTGGGGTTCGAATCCCGGTCTGGGTGACTATGCTGTGCTACACCAATAAGAGTCCTTGGGCAAGACTCCTAACACCACATTGGCCTACCTGTAATATGATTGACCTTGTAAGTCTCTCTGGATAAGAGAGTCAGCTAAAAGCTAAATTTTTGTTACACATCCAGAAGGTCTGGTGTCACTCCACCTCCACCCCTACCGCACCATCTTCAGGAACTGTGTGAGAATATTGAAGCAGCATGGGACGGATTATCACAGGACACCATTAGGAACCTCTACAGTTCCATGGTGAGACGTCTGGCCATACTGAGAGACAGACTTCTGTATGTGTAGCTCAATAAATATTGATCATATCAGTCTAAATGTATCATCAGTTATTGATGGTGACCTTTATCTTCCTTCCCAACAGCACTGCACTCCCACCCTTCCTTCCACCACCAGCTATTCCTATGAAAATGAGTGTATTTCTTAAATGCTAAAGAAATTCCAAGAGTGCCTTTACCAAGAGCAAAGCTAATGTAAAACAAAGAACTGTCCTACAAACAAACTCCAGCACATGGCGGTCATGTGCTTCCCTGAGCATAGCACATGAACACAGTGCCTTCAGATAAGCCTGCTCTAACATACCATAACTAATGTAAAAGCCCAGCAACAGCAGCGCCAGCTCTGCCGCCTTGTCATTAGCGCTCTGTGCAATACAGTCGAGGACGGAGGCACCGAGTTATTCCAGCCGTGCATAGTCGGGTTCCTCGAATTCCCGCATTAGCATGCATGAGCTCGCTCTCCAGCTAGAGAGCCAGTGATGGGCTGGTCATGCTGTAGTCAATTGCAGCAATGAATTAGTCACCATTCCCTGTCCTTATAGCCACTTCCCAGCTCCTGCCACTCCAGCTATTCTGATGTACAATACTCGGGCTGCCAGCACACTCCAATTTTTCAATCCTGGAAGACTTTTTTAGGGGGCTGTGAGACAGTCCAAAATGATTTTTGCCATATACCTGCCTAAAGAATTACACTTATACGTGGAGTATGAAACCCACCCCCTGTTATTAATAGGGTGGGATGTACAGGGGTTGGACAATGAAACTGAAACACCTGGTTTTAGACCACAATCATTTATTAGTATGGTGTAGGGCCTCCTTTTGCGGCCAATACAGCGTCAGTTGGTCTTGGGAATGACATATACTGCGTCCTGCACAGTGGTCAGAGGGACTTTAAGCCATTCTTCTTGCAGGATAGTGGCCAGGTCACTACGTGATGCTGGTGGAGGTTCATCCTTCTTGGTGGTATGCTGACATTACCCTGGATACCGTGGCTCTTGATACATCACAAAGACTTGCTGTCTTGGTCACAGATGCGCCAGCAAGACGTGCACCAACCATTTGTCCTCTTTTGAACTCTGGTATGTCACCCATAATGTTGTTTGAGCAGAACTGTGCTCTTACCTGCTAACTGAACCTTCACACTCTGCTCTTACTGGTGCAATGTGCAATTAATGAAGACTGGCCACCAGGCTGGTCCAATTTAGCCATGAGACCTCCCACACTAAAATGACAGGTGTTTCAGTTTCATTGTCCAACCCCTGTATTTCTGTATGTCCAACCACTTTGTATTAATAGCTCTAAAAAGGGCAACCATAATAATAACTGAGACTTCAATTTCTGAGACTTTAAATATCAATTTGAACTTTTTTATTTCAAGCTATTTAGTTGAGTGAAACAGGCTGTTTGGCATGCAGTACGTTGATAAGACCCTCCTGCTTCCCAGAACCTTACAGTGCGACCCCTCTCGAACTGTTCCAACTGCTCCAATTGCTTTCAAACTTTGGCAGCCATCTGCCAATGGTGCTGGTACTTGCAAGATGACCCATGGGAGGTCAGTTCATGAATGTCCTGCATCTCGTCGCTGTCCAATGAAAAAGCGTATCTCCATTTTTGTCCATTTTCACTTTTATGAATCATTAGAACACGTCAGCTGCTGTTTACACTGAGTGAGAATCTCATGATGAATGGACCAACCAAAATGGTCCAAAACTGCTTGGAAAGACGTCTGGTTCCATTGACTTGCATTAAAGTCAAGTGAGGTTTTTGGCCTCTCCTGTTAAGTTGCCTTTTGGGAGATACTTGTTTTTCCTTGGACAGCGACGATATGTTTGCCCTCTTCTATCCACTTCCACTCGTCCAGCTGCTCAATTGCTTTCAGACTTCTCTCCAAGGCACACTTCAACCTTACATGGCTGGTCAGGTACAACGATAAGGCTCGTCACGTGCCATGCATGGCCGAGC
Organism: Prochilodus magdalenae; assembly: GCA_024036415.1. Lineage (NCBI taxonomy): Eukaryota > Metazoa > Chordata > Actinopteri > Characiformes > Prochilodontidae > Prochilodus > Prochilodus magdalenae. The sequence goes on along the minus strand of JAMWET010003234.1, from coordinate 194,949 downwards.
TTGAAACTTGAATCATTCCCATGTCTCATGATGTCCAACCTGCCCACCAAGTTTCGCTCTAGTTGGTTGATTCCTTCTGGGTGCAGCTATTTTTTGTGTGAATATATTCCTCATTCGAAAACAGTGTGAGATACCTGGCGGAGTGTGTTTGTGGTTATGACATCACAACCATAATGAATTCAAAATGAGCTGGTTGAATTTTGCTGCTTGTTTTACATTTACACTCACCAAGCACTTTATTAGGAACACCTCCATTTCATCAGCTCCATATACCATATAGGAGCACTTTGTAGTCCAACTGTTTCTCTGTATACTTTGTTACTCTGTTCTCCAATGGTCAGGACCCTCATAGGACCACCAGAGAGCAGGTAGTATGTAGGTGGAGGATCATTCTCAGCACTGCAGTGACACTGAAGTGGTGGTGGTGTGTTAGTGTGTGTGGTGCTGGTGTGAGTGGATCAGACACTGCGTCCACTCACTGTCCATCCTCTTAGACACTCCTACACTGGTGGTCCACCTTGTAGACGTACAGTCAGAGACGATAGCTCATCTGCTGCTGCACAGTGCAGTGTTGGTCATCCTCTAGTCCTTCATCAGTGGTCACAGGACACTGCCCAGAGGATGCTGCCCACAGGACGCTGCCCAAAGGTTGCTGCCCACAGGACGCTGCCCACAGGATGCTGCCCTTAGGACGCTGTTGGCTGGATGGTATTGGTTGGTGGATGATTCTCTGTCCAGCAGTGACACTGAGGTGTCCAGCAGCACTGCTGTGTCTGATCCACTCACACCAGCACATCAGTGTCACTGCAATGCTGAGAATGATCCACCACCCACATCATACCTGCTCTGTGGTGGTCCTGTGGGTGTCCTGACCATTGACGAACAGGCAATACCCAGTACAGAGTGAGAGTTGGTCAAGCTAATGGCTAGCCTTCATATATGAACATCTCAAAAGTAAACCCTCCACAGAAAACCTTGTGCAGATACTTCCTCTGAAGGACGTTTGGTTCCTATCACCACCACCACTCTGAACAATCCACTCTGAATGCCTCTGTTTACATATAAGCCATTTAGTTATGCTGCAACGTCTGACCAAAAAATGGATGCTGTTCTCCTTTAACGGACATAATTACACCGATCTAAAAATAGCGTTTGGCTGCATCTTCCACACATCCAGCCTCTGATCCACTGACGTCTCTGCTTTCCCTACAGGATTCCCCTAGGATACCGTGTGAAGCCTTACTGATGTTCTCTTCCTTTTTCGGGTGGACTTCTGTTTCCAGCAAACGAAATGCAGCTGCTAAATTGGGAAATTGGCTTGACCAATAAAAAGGAGTCCCTTATTTTTAAGTGTTGAGCTCCTTAGTTGCCTTAGCGACAGTTGGTGTCTCTGTCTCGCTGCATAGTGAAGAGGCGCGCAGTGAGACTAGAGGCATTTTCCCACAAACAGGCTGACAGCATCATCCTGAATAGTAACTGTACTGTGAGCGTCTGTAGTTACATCACCAGTAAAGAGGAGTGCAGCAGCTCTGGAGGCTGCTACTACTCTGTTGGTGTTGGAAATGTTTTTACTGGTTCATATTTAAAGTGATATTTCAGCCAGCAAAAAACATATCGTCGCTGTCCAATGAAAAACAAGTATCTCCATTTTTGGCTGTTTTGACTTTTATGCATCATCTGAACACAGCAGCTGCTGTTTACACTGTGTCAGAATCTAATTATTAATGGACCAACAGAAATGACCCAAAACTGCTTGGAAAGACGTCTGGTTCCATTGACTTACATTAAAGTTGAATGAGGTTTTTGGCCTGTCCTGTAAAGTTGCCATTTTGGAGATACTTTTTTCTTTGGACAGCGACGATATACGTATATGTGTGTGTGTGTTTGTGTGTGTGTGTGTGTAGGTGTGTGTGTGTGTGTATGTGTAGGTATGTGTGGGTGTGTGTGTGTGTGTGTGTGTGTGTGTAGGTGTGTGTGTGTTTGAGTGAGTGTGTGTGTGTGTGTGTGTGTGAGTGTAGGTGTGTGAGCGTGTGTGTAGGTGTATGTAGGTGTGTGTCTGTGTGTGTGCATGTGTGAGTGTGTGTGTGTTTGTGTGTGTGTGTGTGTGCATGTGTGTGTGCATGTGAGAGCGTGTGTGTAGTTGTGTGTGTGTGTGTGCATGTGTGAGTGTGTGTTTGTGTGTGTAGGTGTGTGTGTGTGTGTAGTTGTATGTGTGTGTGCATGTGTGGGTTCAGAAATTAAAATAAAGGACAGGGGGGTGGTCATGTGTGAGTGACATGTTTTCGAAATCGTGTCCCTTATTTCATCACAATCTTGGGGTGGGGGGCAAGGGGGTGGAGGGGACGATGTAATCTAAAGAAAATGGGATTCCTAACAACCACCTGCAAGACCTGGAACCCCACCAAAAACCAACCCCATCAGATAAACTGCACTTCCATCTTTGAGAGAGCGGAGCACACCAAGCTTCAGCCTTGCTTCCGATCTGAAAACATCCACAGGTGTTTCTGTCTACAGTGGCAGTTTGACACATTGTTGCAACCCCCTCCTGTCCACTAGGGGTCGGTATTACAGTGGGAAGGGAGGTCTGTTTTGCTGAAAAGTCATGAGGAAGCATACTAGATGTAGACTTAAAGGTTGGGGGAATGCTTAGGGTTACCCAGGGAGAAGAAGAGAGCCATAACAAGCCCGACCACAGGACATACAAATCTTAATAGCACTCTGTAATGGATGAGAGGATGCCCTACAGGCAGTCGTGTGCATTGCCAGTTGTTGGACACCGTTAGTCATGTTTTATTCCACTGTAAAAATGACTCCGAGGACAGGAAGCAGGTAGTGCTGGAATGCAGGGATCGTGGAATACATCTAAACATGACGGCTTTATTGACTTGTTCTGAAGGGAGGGACATGGTGTGGAGGGTTTTAAAGAACACAGCCTTACTGTGCAGAATTTCACGGAGACTTAAAACTCTGCCCCATGCTCGCTTATATTGCACCAGAAGTCTGTGGCCAGACGCCAAAGAGAGAGTGCTGATGCAACGTTTTGGATGCAGTGTGCCTAAAAGAAGAAGAAGTAGACGAAGAAGAAGAAACTCAGGTAGGCCCAGTGGAACTGGTTTCCTCCATGTTGTGCTCTAAAGCTCTTGCTTGAAGAACACAGCTATTCTAAATCTCAAAGTGAGTTTGTTTTTGTTGTTGTGTCTTTGTGTACTTTGTTACCCAGTTCTTCAATGGTCAGGACCACCACAGGACCACCGGGGAGCAGGTATTATGCGGGTGCTGGATCATTCTCAGCACTGCAGGGAGACTGGCGTGGCGGTGGTGTGTTAGTGTGTGTTGTGCTGGTGTGAGTAAATCAGACACACCAGTGCTGCTGGACTGAGAATGGTCAACCGGCCAAATCTATCCAGCCAACAGCATCCTGTGGGCAGCATTATGCGTGCAGTGTCCATCCAACAGCATCCTGCAGGCAGCGTTATGTGGACAACACTCTGTGACCACTGATGAAGGACTAGAGGATGACCAACACTGCCCTGTGTAGCAGGAGATGTGCTGTCGTCTCTGACTGTACATCTACAAGGTGGACCAGCAAGGTAGGAGTGTCTAATAGAGTGGACAGTGAGTGGACACAGTGTTTAAACACTCCAGCAGCACTGCTGTGTCTGGTCCACTCACACCAGCACCACACACACTAACACACCACCACCACGTCAGTGTCAGCGCAGTGCTAAGAAAGATCCACCACCCACATCATATGTATTCTGTGGTGGTCCTGTGGGAGTCCACCAGTGAAGAGGCTCTCGGGAGGTGCCACACACATGGTAGGAGACACGGTTGGTGTTGTTTCCTGTTGTTTAGTTGTTAGGTAAGTTGTGGTGTGTGTTACTTTTGTTATAGTGTTGGAGATTGAAGTGACCTGCCTGCTTCCTGGGCTGCTTGGTTAACACTGGACTGGTGGTTCTTCCCTGTTGCTAAGTGAAAGAGCCTTTACCCACATGCCCAACGGTTCTCGTGTCTTCCTGCTGCTGAAATCAAATCAAATCACTTGTATTGTCACGTCACCTTTTCATAGGTGTGCAGGTGAGTGAAAAACCTTAGGTGTGTAGTTCCTTACAGTACTTACATACATAAATATACATTAGACAATAAGTACAGGGGTTGGACAATGAAACTGAAACACCTGGTTTTAGACCACAATCATTTATTAGTATGGTGTAGGGCCTCCTTTTGCGGCCAATACAGCGTCAGTTCGTCTTGGGAATGACATATACTGCGTCCTGCACAGTGGTCAGAGGGAGTTTAAGCCATTCTTCTTGCAGGATAGTGGCCAGGTCACTACGTGATGCTGGTGGAGGTTCGTCCTTCTTGGTGGTATGCTGACATTACCCTGGATACTGTGGCTCCTGATACATCACAAAGACTTGCTGTCTTGGTCACAGATGCGCCAGCAAGACGTGCACCAACAATCTGTCCTCTTTTGAACTCTGGTATGTCCCCCATAATGTTGTGTGCATTGCAGTATTTTGAGCAGAACTGTGCTCTTACCTGCTAACTGAACCTTCACACTCTGCTCTTACTGGTGCAATGTGCAGTTAATGAAGATTGGCCACCAGGCTGGTCCAATTTAGCCATGAGACCTCCCACACTAAAATGACAGATGTTTCAGTTTCATTGTCCAACCCCTGTATATATATATACTACAGATATTCAATATGGATGGAAATATGTGCTTGGCTTTGAAAGCGCTGAAAAGTAAATAACTCGTTCCTAAATAAATTAAATTAGGTAATAAAATGAAATATTAAAGGCAATTTGGGACCGCAAGCACATCTGCATTTGAGGTGAGTTTTGGCCAGACTGTTGCTTTAACCCTACATGATGAATGTTGGTGGATGAGTGTCATCATCCATTCTGTCCAGACGTCTGCAGCTGTGTCGACCCATCTCTGCGTTTTTGGCCCATTGTAATCCAGCCCTTCTGCTTTCAATGATGATGAAACCTTTACAGCTTGTGATGTAGACGTTAGAATTGTGCTGTGGAATGTGCAGCACTCCAGAGGTTGTTGGGGTCTTCTCTGACAGCTGACTCTCTTCACGGCTATAGTTCTTTCCCAAATGACCTTCCGACTGCCCATGTATAAATACACACCCTCATTATCAAAAAATAGCTGGGCTCAGATAGCATTAACCGACAGGAATGAAACTTGGTGGGTAGCTTCGACAGTGTGAGACATGAGCGTGATTCATCTTATCGCTTTACCTGACTGACACAATAGCCATGACTGTAGACACTCAGTGAGAGGTTATGCCCTCCATGAGTCATCCTGTTATTGCCAGCACCAGTAGCAGACGGCTGCATGAAGCAGGACAACATGCACGTAGTCCGTTACGACGACTGTCCTTAAGACTGCAATGGTGTCGTGCCAGACTGTCATGGAGTGACTCAGAATGGCGACGGGTCATCTCCATGTTTGTCTTGGTGGAGATGACCTTTGAATCGGTGTCAGCGCCAAGATGGATGGTTTGTAGTCATGCACCACACGTCCAGAAGGCCTCGTGTCCCTCCACCTCCATCCCTACCGCACCATCTGCAGGAACTGTGTGAGAACATTCAAGCTGCATGGGATGGATTATCACTGGACACCATTAGGAACCTCTACAACTCTGTGTCGAGACGTCTGGCATGTATCGTTAGCAACCATGGCGGCTTGACGCCATACTGGGAGACAGACTTCTGTATGTGTAGCTCAGTAAATATTGATCATATCAGTCTAAATGTATCATCAGTTATTGATCCTGGTCACCTTTATCTTCCTTCCCAAAACCACTGCACTCCCACACTTCCTTCTGGCTGCAGTTATTATCGTAATGATGGGTGTAATATTAGTATTAATTTTTATTATTCTGCTTTTAGTTCTGTTTTGTCCTTATTTCAATCAATCAATCTTTATTTCTATAGCGCTTTTTACAACAGATGTTGTCACAGAGCGGCTTTACAAAGAATCTGGTGTTTGAGCCCTCAATGAGCAAGCCTAGTTAGAAAGGAAGACACCTCGAGAGGAACCAAGACTCAAAGGGGGAACCCATCCTCCTCGGGTCAACACCAGATACAAGACAGCACTAGAAAGCAGAGTATAGTGTCTGATTAGTCTGTAATTATGTTGGTGGGTCATAAGATGGGTCAGCAGGCGCAGGCCAAGCTTCCACAGTGCAGGACAGCCAGGAGCTCCGTGATGGTTAAAGGCATCAGTGGCTCCCAGTCAGAGCAGATGTAGCAACAGCATCAGACTGCACAGGATGGGCAGCATCTGTGCTACGGCTGAATGGTTTTTTATTTCACAGACAGTTCTCAGGGTAGGCGGGCTTATTTCTAATAACTCCAAGGACGAGCACCAAAGGCAGAGGCTTGCTGATGCCAGTGGAATTCAGGCTTGATACAGAGTAGCTACCGTGTATCATGCAGATGGTAGCGACTTCCGTTTACATTCATCAGCTGTAGTAAAGTACACTGCTCAGGAACAGTTGGGGGCACCTCGCTTCAAAAGGCTTTTAACCCAAATCAGCATTTAGCGGTTCCATTAAAGACTATAATCGGCTTTATTTTGAGGAAAGCTGTTGTGCATGTCCGTATTAGTGGCAGTGGCTACACATGCCAGAGGCTTGCTATGCTTAAGATTGAGATTGCAAAGAGATTGCATATTATTTCAAGGTTTCCTGAGAGATTAGAACACCCTCCTTTCTTTACTCCGAGAGTTCTAGGTGCTATAGAATACATTTAATAAGCAGTTTACATAGAAATGTCCATAAATTTGTTCCATATTTCCATAAATGTCCATAAATTTGTTCCGTATTTCCATAAATGTCCATAAATTTGTTCCGTATTTCCGTAAATTTGTTCCGTATTTCCATAAATGTCCGTAAATTTGTTCCGTATTTCCATAAATGTCCGTAAATTTGTTCCGTATTTCCGTAAATGTCTGTAAATTTGTTCCGTATTTCCGTAAATGTCCATAAATTTGTTCCGCATTTCCGTAAATGTCCATAAATTTGTTCCGTATTTCCGTAAATGTCCATAAATTTCTTCTGTATTTCCGTAAATGTCCATAAATTTGTTCCGGATTTCCGTAAATGTCCGTAAATTTGTTCCGTATTTCCATAAATGTCTGTAAATTTGTTCCGTATTTCCGTAAATGTCCATAAATTTGTTCCGTATTTCCGTAAATGTCCATAAATTTGTTCCGTATTTCCATAAATGTCCATAAATTTGTTCCGTATTTCTGTAAATTTGTTCCGTATTTCCATAAATGCCCGTGAATTTGTTCCGTATTTTCATAAATGTCCGTAAATTTGTTCTGTATTTCCATAAATGTCCGTAAATGTGTTCCGTATTTCCGTAAATGTCCGATATACACGTCTGTCACACACATTAATGATAACAATCTCTCTCAAACTGACCCCCCCATGGTCACTTCCTTTATTTTAATTTCTGAATGGTATATAATAGAACGTCTGTGACTCTGGTTGGCCAAGATGTGGTTTTACACACCCCTTTACGCCCTGTGAATTAGCCCTACAATGGGACGAGCTGTTTTCCCTGTTTTGGCGAGCTCATGATAAATGTAATAAGCTCTGCTCTGATTGGCTGGTTTATAGTGAATCAATGCAAAGAAGAAATATGCTAAACTAGACACGGATAGGAAAATGTAATGACCCTCAGTCCCCATACTATTTAGCTAGCTATGCTAATGCTAATTACTTCTAATGCTTCTAGCTAATGTAACCTATATTAGCTAATCGCTTTCCATCTGGAAATCAACACCAAATAGATTAAAGTTGTTCCTCACTATGAAACTCTCAGATTAAGATCTGCTTCAACCAGCAAACACTGATACCATCACACAGCACGGCTGCTAGTTACCAGCTGCTGTTGGGATTGGGATGCCAATAAAGGTGGAACTGCTCCTGCTCACTGCTCACTGAAAGTCAGGTACAGCTAGGGTTGCCACCCGTCCCGTAAAATACGGAATCATCCTTTATTTGAAAATTAAATGTTGCATCCTGTATTAAACCAATATAGAATGCAATCTGTTCCGTATTTCCGTAAATGTCCATAAATTTGTTCTGTATTTCCGTAAATGTCCATAAATTTGTTCCATATTTCCATAAATGTCCATAAATTTGTTCCGTATTTCCATAAATGTCCATAAATTTGTTCCGTATTTCCGTAAATTTGTTCCGTATTTCCATAAATGTCCCTAAATTTGTTCCGTATTTCCATAAATGTCCGTGAATTTGTTCCGTATTTCCATAAATGTCTGTAAATTTGTTCCGTATTTCCGTAAATGTCCATAAATTTGTTCCGCATTTCCGTAAATGTCCATAAATTTGTTCCGTATTTCCGTAAATGTCCATAAATTTGTTCCGGATTTCCGTAAATGTCCGTGATTTACGGAAAATTTGTTCCGGATTTCCGTAAATGTCCGTGAATTTGTTCCGGATTTCCATAAATGTCTGTAAATTTGTTCCGTATTTCCGTAAATGTCCATAAATTTGTTCCGTATTTCCGTAAATGTCCATAAATTTGTTCCGTATTTCCATAAATGTCCATAAATTTGTTCCGTATTTCTGTAAATTTGTTCCGTATTTCCATAAATGCCCGTGAATTTGTTCCGTATTTTCATAAATGTCCGTAAATTTGTTCTGTATTTCCATAAATGTCCGTAAATGTGTTCCGTATTTCCGTAAATGTCCGATATACACGTCTGTCACACACATTAATGATAACAATCTCTCTCAAACTGACCCCCCCATGGTCACTTCCTTTATTTTAATTTCTGAATGGTACAGCAATACGGCCCCCTTTTGCTTACATCACATACACGGTGGAGCGTGAAACTGAATCATTCGTATGTCTCTCAATGTCAAACCTACCCACCAAGTTTCATTCCTGTCGGTCGGGTCCTCCTTGGTGCAGCTATCTGTGCGGCTAGTCTACTGCTGATGAGTGTATTGAAGCTTTGGGTTGAACTGTTGCAAAGTGTTGCTTTAAAGCACACAGCCTCTGCGGCCTATTAGTATTCCGGGCTTTTCTTTGGTGTGTGGCCAAGACCAACCGATTTCAACAGGCGCATGAAAGAGTGGCGGCTGTGATTGACAGCGCCTGGATCTGATGTGGCACGACTTCATTTCATCATTTCTTCCACTCTAAAAGTGGTACGCTGAGTGATGGCGTTGTTAAGGCCCCCACTTTTGAAAGAAGCTCGGTTTATTTTCGGCCAGGCGTGAGATAATGGGCTGCGTTTATTATGTACAGAAAAGTGCTTAGATCGTCATTTATCTCCGCGGCTGTTGCGATTTGGATACCTCATTGCTATGCGAGTGGTTTATTACCCAGAAGGACATTAGGGTAGTAGACTTTAGTGGTTATGGCGCAGCCGGTACAAGGCGTCGAGGAACGAATGCAGTGTTAATCAGGATAATGAACGTCGCTCATCAGCATTTTCTTGCCACGATCGTTTGATTGTCATTATGGATGAGCAAATAATAATAACGAATGAACGCTTGTCCGAGATGCTTTGTGCGCTGGTGATATTGCACTGGCATGGGATGGATCAAGATCCCTAGTTGATTCCTCGTAAGACAAAGATTCGAGGCTTGAGCGAGACGCGAATGCCTTTAAAAAAAATTCGTAACTGCCTAACAATGGTTTAATAGCCTGGATTGGAGCCGTTTGTTTTTGCAGCATCTGCTAATATTGCAATGTGATGTATTTTAATTGGCAGCATGCATTTATGTCGCTAATAACGACTTGACTGATGGTTTCCACTTTGTTTTAGAGCAGGCGCTTGAATGCATGGCTGCTCGCTCCATCTCGGCTATTGTCGTTAGCCGTGACTGTTGAGGAATTTGCATTGGAAGCTCATATAGGCTGCAATAAATATACACAAAATGGCTCTATAACAGCACCAAAGATTTATCCCCGGTGCCATTACCTCTCCTTTCCATTTTCCAAGTATTTTAATTCCGTCTCGGTTGCTTAAGTAAAATCTGACACCTAAAAACTTTTATTGAAGTTTTATGTTGCAGAGCCTGACCCAAGAAGACCCAAGAAGGTTGCATGAGTGCAACTGACCATGCCCATGACCATTTCAAAAACATCAACTTGCATCTCCACCATCAAAGCCTGGTTCGTTGCCATGCATGTTAGTTACTGCCTCCCATGTTTCAGTCTAATAAGATTTCTGAGGTCCCCAGGAAACATTTGGCAGGGCTGCTTAAGCCAGAAGAGGTTCCTAAACAGTTTCTGAAGAGTTTGGACTTGGTCAGGCAGGTAGCATGCAATTGGAGGAAGTACAATATCATTGTTATCCTTCGTCAGAGTGGTCATCCAACCAAACTGACTCCGTGTTAAGGCGTTTAATAATCTGGGAGATCACAAGGAACTACAGGCTCCTCTTCCACCGGCAAACGCTGGACAAGCTCAGTAAAAGGATGTTTGAGGTTTCCTCAAGACCACCTGGATGAGCCAATAATGTTATATGGACCAATAAGACAAAAGCAGAAAGCTGCATTCCAGCTTCATGACCTCAACCCATCCCTGAAACATGGTGGTGGCAGTGTCATGCTTTCTGGGGCTGTATTGCTATGGAAACAGAACAGCTTGCCATCATTTCAGAGAGCTATTCATTCTGGATTGTATCCAGAACACACCCATCCATGAACTGAACCTCAGAAGGTGGGTCCAGCAGAAGCACAACAACCCTAAAAACACCAGTTAGTCTACCAAGAATGTTTATAGAAAAGGACGTCTTATGTTTGGAAGTTGAAATTTAGAGTTCAGTTGAACAAAAAATGTTGAAGCAGAGATTAGCCAGAGTTAGCATTCAACTAACTGGACAGCTCACCAACACACCATAGTTGAAGCAATTCTGTAAGGAGGAACAGACCAAGGATCCTCTAAGACATTGTACATGGCTGGTCATGTTCACCTAGTTATAGAAACCATTTGGAATCTAGTGAATGAAATTCACATACTGTCATATCTCTGTCTGTCTGATCTTGTTCATATGTCAAACAACGCCCCCTCTAGTTGCTTCTTGCAGTTGCATTGCTTTTCCTGCTTCACTCTGGTTCCACCCACTCCTACACCTGATACCAATCTGTAACTCATTAGGACTATTATTAAGACTCCTTGGTTTGCCCTGTCTGTTTGTGAAGTTTCTGTGTGAGTCTTAGCTGTGTTTCCTTTCAGTTCTTGTTTCCTGTGTTTTGTTGTGTTTAGTTCTGAGTCTTGCCCTTGTTTTGTTCCTAGCTGTCCTCACCCCCTTTATGGACATGTCTATGTTAATACCTACCTGTGTTTTGACTCCTGTCTCCTGGACAAACTTAAATAAAACCACTGTGCATTTGCATCCTGCCTCGACCTCCACGTTACCCATACTTTTGCCTTTACATTTAATTAAACATTTAAAAGACAGAATTGTTTGTGTTAATTGTTTCATTGGGTTCTTTTCACTGATTATTGTAAAGATCTGATCATATTTCAATAGTTAATATGTAAGCACAGTCATTCAGAGTCATTTGATGTTGAATGTTTTTTCTAGAGAAGCTCAAATAACCTTGAGTATTGTTCACAGTGGTGTTGATGGGAACCAGACATCTGCAGAGTTCAGAATGTGACATTGGTAGGAACGATGTCTGAGACATTGATTTAAGGTTTAAGATGGTTTTTGTTTAAAAAACATTTTTAAAAATCCATTTATGGCCCTACATATACACTATACTGCCAAAAGTATTCGCTCGTCTGACTTCACATGCATTCTTCTGGCAACTTCTGGATTGTCAGACGGAGAAGTGTAATTGGTCACTCCAGAGATCACGTCTCCACTGCTGTAGAGTCCAGTGGCGGAGCTTTACACCACTGCATTCAACGCTTTGCATTGTGCCTGGTGATGTAAGGCTTGGATGCAGCTGCTCGGCCATGGAACCCCATTCCATAAAGCTCTACACACTGTTCTTGAGCTAACCTGAAGGCCACGTGAAGTTTGGAGGTCTGTAGTGACAATGTGTTCAGCATCCACTGACCCTGGTCTGTCATTTTCTGTGGCCTAGCACTTTGTGGCTGAGTTGCGGTCGAACCATCTTTCACTAATGTCTGTAGAAGCAGTCTGTATGTGTAGGTGCTCGGTTTTATACACCCGTGGCCATTTGGATGGTTGAGTAAATACTTATATGGTGTACAAACTCAGAAGGCATGTGTAGGTTTACTGGTTGGTTTGGATATTCAATTAAATGGCTGCATTTGTGTTGTAGACATGACGATCCTTCGTTATTAGATTAGATTAGATTAGATTCAAGTTTGTCATTGTGCAGAGTACAGGTACAGAGCCAATGTCCAATTATGTTTGATATGTTTGAATGTTTGATCTAGAACGTTAACCATGAAGTTCACTGGTTTGAGATAGCAGGTACAGCCTGGACATTGAAGTTAGTACTCCTATCACTATCATCATGGCTAGCTGGTTGTTAACATTACTACTTTGATAGAGTCATTTGTATTTATAGCGTCAGGGTGCTACAATGTTTGTTTAAGATAGAAAGTACTCAGGATTTTGTACCTCACAGTTACCTGGTTTATATATCTATAGCTTAATGGGCCGTAAAAGAAACCATTACCTGTTCATGATTTCCCTGATTGTAGTCATTTGGTCTAGTAGCACCAATGTTCCATCATGTGTACAGTTTTAATAGCTTTCCTCAGGAAGCAGGTGTTCTCAGTTCCCAACCTGTAATACGTTTACGTTAATTGAACGTTACGTTCCCCAAGTTTTGACAAATGGAGTTGGTGGGGTTTCCATTGGCCTTCCAAGAGAACAGGGAGGGTTTCTCTTCCCAGGCTGTAGATTACTGCCTGTGTTTCTTGTCTCTCTTTGCCGTGTGCGAGTAAAACAGAGATGAGAAAAGGCTTTTCTGCGAGACCCCGGTCTGTAGAGAGAAGGAAATGGAAAGGAGTTGAATTCTGGACGCCAGCCAGAATTCCCAAAGTGCTGATGCCGCAAACCGAGTTTTCCGAACTTTCCTCAGTAGCTGCAGTCATTAAAAGTGTGGGACGCTTTGGTGGAATACGCACTTTGAAAACTTGTTGAAGAGCCAGTGATTCTTCACAGCTGTGTTTGAACTAGCTGGAATTTGTCTAGCAAAGGCAATCTGAATTCAGTAGCTCGCCGATGCTCTTTCGCTTTCATCAGCGTACGAGAGAAAAGGTTAGAGCGCAGTGAAGAGACTCCCGAGTCTGTGCGGGGACGTCACTTGTATTCTTAATGCAGCATGGGTGATCTGTGGACAATGATCAAGGCTTCTGAGTATATGCTCAGCAGAAACCCCTGTGTAGTTGTGTCTAGTACAAGCAAGGTTTGAGCTGAGGGGTCACTGGTCACATGATTATGACCCTAATAACTGGAACACCTCTGAGAAGACAACAGGTAGGGTCCCGTGTCTGTGTCTCCAGTTTGCTTAGGGCTAGTAATGAAAGCTTTAGCCTGAGTTCTGCCAGGACGACTTTAGTGCCATGTCCCTCATTCATTCATTCATTCATTCAAGTTCCTGCATTTACTCAATATTTATTTACTGCATTCCACTTGCATTCCGGTTCTGCTGCTTTTAGGAACCTCGAGGGTCTGAAGGTTTAAGACTAGGGCCCAGGACGGGGCCTCCGCCAAAGGCTCTTTGTCTTAAGACTTGTTGTGCTTCAAATTATGCACATTATTGAGGATTATAGTCATTTTCCATCACTTTTGGCAGAAATGTAACCCGGGTCTCGTTGGAAAAGGCACGTTATTGCTTTAGTTACGGCTGTTAGACTGTATAACAGCCGCTCCCCTCAGTAGTCTATTCCTACACTAGTCTACTTCTACATTAGTCTATTCCTACACTAGTCTATTTCTACCCTAGTATATTTCTACCCTAGTTTATTTCTACCCTAGTCTATTCTACACTAGTCTATTTCTACACTAGTCTACTTCTACACTAGTCTACTTCTACACTATTCTACTTCTACACTAGTCTACTTCTACCCTAGTCTATTTCCTACCCTAGTCTATTTCCTACCCTAGTCTATTCCTTTGCTTTGTCCAGCAAACTGAGTTGATTTTACTTCTTACCCTTCACCCACTTTTCAAATATCTAACTCACACATATGTAAATTAATGTAGTAAGACAAAGGTGGACTGTAAGACCACTGGTAGTACTGGGGTCTATCCAGGCACTTGTTGGGTATAGGGCAGGAAACACCCTGGACAGGTCACCAGTCCATCACAGGGTACACTTGCACCAAAGGGGGCAATTTAGCATGTCCAGTTCTCCTGAGTCCATGTCTTTGGACTGTGGTAGAAAAAAAAACCCCACACTCCAACCAGAAAGGACCCTGGTTTCCCGGCCGGAGACTCAAACCCAGCTGATACAGTGCAAAGGCCACCGTCCTAGCTGTGAACCGGTTCTCAGTTTCTAACCACGGAGATGCTCTTGGCTGGAGAGATTCGGACCCCTTTTAACATCTACAACACCAGCAGGACCACTTTGTTAGCCGTGTCAGTGTCACTGCTGGGTTGAACCATCTACACCCCAAACACAGCAAGTTCTAGTCAGTGGTGTTGCTATGGTGGTTCCTTCCCATTGTTGGCTGTTGTAGTGGGGGCTGATAAAGAACTATAGTTAGAAAACAGTGCACCTCCATACAGGAGCTATAAGGTTGGTTCATGATAAAGAGGTCACTGAATAGAAAGTACTAGGCATGTGTTTTTAATCGAGTGGACAGTAAGTCTAGATCCCAGCCAAGCCTGTGTGATAAGGCTCCTATTAATAAAGCTCTTTGAGGTCATTTCCCCTCCCCTGCATTCCACTCGGTGGCATAACACATATTTTAAACGAAGATCTTATTGACACAGATAAGCGCCAAGGCGTATTAATTGAGTTAATGGTCTTTGTGGAGTGAGTCGGACGATAGATTCGACTGGCTGGAGCGCAGCGTGAAGTACAGGCAGATAGAATAGAAATTGGCTGATTATTCACACTCCAGAGAACACACGCCACCGTCAGAGGAAGCACCAGGGATGGACATGCTCATTAGCCACTCGCGGCTACAGTGAGAGAAAAGGGAAAATGCATTTCATAGATGTAGATGGTGCTGTCATGGACAGCAAGTCGGTTTTTATTAGGTGTCTATAGGGTACACCTGACCTGTAGGTGCGCTCATTGGGAGGGGACCAAATCTAGATTTCCAAAAGGAAAGACCCTAGGGGCAAGACGACAGGATGGGGCAAATGGTCATCTCCTGTGGGTGGACGGTTGGTAGCACCATGGCTATGGGTCGGGGAGGTCATCTACAACCTGTAAAACCTCAACATGCTCATATAACAGCTGGGGTTAGATTGGGCATGGACTAGACACGTTTCTAGACGTAGACCACATCAGTGTTCAGACACTCTTGCATCAAAGAGTTCCACAGTTGGGCCAAATTTGGTGGATGCCTTCCCTGGCACAATCCCTAAGAGAAATCCCTGTAGGCTGGGATTTCAGCCACTGCTGGTAGACCCGTATGACCGTACGCTTCCATACACCTGCAGATTCAGCTACTTCCTTCACACTGTGGTTTTTGGCCACGCCCAAATGCTCAGTCACTTCTATTAGCCAGTGATTAACATCTGCTCTGGAGCATTTACCACACATGTAACGAGATATTCACTGCACTGTAGCACCTCTTCCCAATCTATGGATCCCGTCACTCACACCTCGCCTGTATTTGTAGCCCCATTATGCTTGTGCAGCGCCACCTGCAGGAGCCTGAAATTACTACAATTTTTGTTCACCAAGCTTTTTATACATACACTCATCATCAAAAGAGCAGCTGCACCCAGAAGGAAGTGCCGGAGGGCAGTGCTATTAGGAAGGAAGATAAAGGTGACCAGGATCAATAACTGATGATACATTTAGACTGATATGATCAATATTTATTCAGCTACACATACAGAAGTAGTTACTCTCAAGATGGAATCAGGACGCCGTGTGAGATTTACATTTACATTTCTGGCATTTAGCTGACGCTCTTATCCAGAGCGACTTACAAGGTTAACCACATTACAGGTAGGCCAGTGTGGTGTTAGGAGTCTTGCCCAAGGACTCTTATTGGTATAGCTTAGCATAGTCACCCCTACTGGGATTCGAACCCCAGTCTCCCACGTGGGGTGGTGGCTACTTGGTGGGTAGTGGTATTATCCGCTGAGCTACACCAACCACAGATGTCTTGGCATGTGCCGTGATAATCCATCCCATGCAGCTTGAATATTCTCGCACAGTTCCTGCAGATGGTGCGGCATGGGTGGAGGTGGAGTGACTGGATGTGTGATACGTGACAACAAACTGTTCATCTTGGTGCTGACCACGGTGCCTCCACACACAGATTCGTTGGTCGCCTCCACCAAGACAAAAGAAGGGCTCGTCACTGAAGATGACCCGCTGCCATTCAGAGTCACACCATGACAGTCTGGCACCACACCATGCAATCTGTGGTGACGTTGACGTAGTGTTAAGGGCAGTCGTCATAACAGTCATTGAGGCCGTCACTGCTTGCTGAATGCTTCAATCACAAATGGCCTGTTGGTTCAGTCGGGTACAGCAATAAGACCGGTCCCTGCTTACTTCACATGGGCGGCCGAGTGTGGAACTTGAATCGTTGGCATGTCTCACCATGACAAACCTTCCTACCAAGTTTCATTCCAGTAGGTTGAGTCGCTCTGAGTGCAGCTATTAGTGCAACCATGTCTTTAAGAACATGCCAGCGGCTAAGACGTCGTACACCTAGCGAAGACCCCGGGTTACTTTTGAATGCAGTACACATTAACAATCACTGGGCACAAAAGCAGAGTAGAACAAAGTCCAGGCATACTGGAGTTTCATCCGTGACTCCTTTGTGAATTTCCCAGAAGATACCGAATGGATCACTGCACTGCAGCACCCGTCCCTTACGTAAAGCTCCTGGTTATATGTCACAGTCTGCATGCCTTTGCATTTTCAACATGATTTCAATCCAATTTCATCAAAGGCGCCAATATGTCTGCTCGCTAAAATCTGGTTCAGAAGTGGGTGGTCCTCCTGTGGAGCACCAAAGGATATACAGGCTTTTGTACCAATCCCACACAGAGACACCCACCTCGGCTTATTAAAATGCTAAGGAGGCTCTGAATATTACACACAGAGGTATCAGATCAGAGTCGGAGCGAAGTTCCTCAGCAGAGCAACGAATCCTCTGATAGAACACTTGTAGTTTTCAAACCCACTGCCCCTACTGGTCCCGCCGAATTGTGCTTATTATCTAGTTATTAATCTGACAATTAATTTTTCAGAAACTGTTATACATTATTCAGTAGCTGCTGTGAAGCTAAGATGCGGGTTATGTAGTTATCAAAGTAAGGAACTGAAGTCTGGGTCCACATACAGATCTTCAGGGCTTAATGGATTTAAACACATAGATACAAACACCCACTCTGCCACTGGCACAACTGGCCACTTTATTGGAAACACCTACCTTGTGCTGCCACTCACTGGCCACTTTATTGGAAACACCTACCTTGTGCTTCCACTTACTAGCTACTTTATTGGAAACACCAGCATTGTGCTTCCACTCACTGGCCACTTTATTGGAAACACCTACCTTGTGCTTCCACTCACTGGCCCCTTTATTGGAAACACCAGCATTGTGCTTCCACTCACTGGCCACTTTATTGGAAACACCTACCTTGTTCTTCCACTCACTGGCCACTTTATTGGAAACACCAACCTTGTGCTTCCACTCACTGGCCACTTTATTAGAAACACCAACCTTGTGCGTCCACTCACTGGCCACTTTATTGGAAACACCAGCATTGTGCTTCCACTCACTGGCCACTTTATTAGAAACACCAGCATTGTGCTTCCACTCACTGGCCACTTTATTGGAAACACCAACCTTGTGCTTCCACTCACTGGCCCCTTTATTGGAAACACCAACCTTGTGCGTCCACTCACTGGCCACTTTATTGGAAACACCAACCTTGTGCGTCCACTCACTGGCCACTTTATTGGAAACACCAACCTTGTGCTTCCACTCACTGGCCACTTTATTGGAAACACCTACCTTGTGCTTCCACTCACTGGCCACTTTATTGGAAACACCAGCATTGTGCTTCCACTCACTGGCCACTTTATTGGAAACACCAGCATTGTGCTTCCACTCACTGGCCACTTTATTTGAAACACCAACCATGTGCTTCCACTCACCTGCCACTTTATTGGAAACACCAGCACTGTGCTTCCACTCACTGGCCACTATATTGGAAACACCTACCTTGTGCTTTCACTCACTGGCCACTTTATTGGAAACATCAACCTGGTGCTTCAACTCACTGGCCACTTTATTGGAAACACCAGCATTGCGCTGCCACTCACTGGCCGCTATATTAGAAACACCTACCTTGTACTTCCACTCACTGGCCACTTTATTGAAAACACCAACCTTATGCTTCCACTCACTGGCCACTTTATTGGAAACACCAGCATTGTGCTTCCACTCATTGGCCACTTTATTGGAAACATCAACCTTGTGCTTCCACTCACTTTGCCACTGTACTAGAGACATCTACCTTGTGCTTCCACTCACTGGCCACTTTATTGGAAACATCAACATTGTGCCTCCACTCACTGGCCACTTTGTGTGTGGTCCAGTATTCCTAAGAAGACTGCCTGCTTAACACCTACTCTGTGCCTCCACTCCCTGGCCACTCCATTCATTATTCGGAAGCAGGCTGGTGTGGAAAGCTGTGAGGTGAATGTCTGCAGCATCACACGTCACAGCTGCTGGAATTAAGACACACTCCGAGATGTCGACAGCACCAGCAGATGGGGCTAATGATCACTCTATCACACGCCTTGCCATTTCTGACCACTGATGTGCAGGCTGCCTCCCCTTGTGTGTGTAACCACAGCAACTGAATTCCCTGCTTAAGGAAATATGACTGTTCTGTAGTCGCTGGGATCCCCAATGGGTGTGAGAAACATCAAATTACATTTTGGCCTGCTTGCAGCCTGCGTGCTGTCCCGTCTGCATTTGAAAGCACAATTGTGGTGATCATAAGCACCTTGAAATTCTCGGCTTGACTCACATGTTCTCCTTGACATTCATCTTGTTGGGTTAAGATGCTACAGCTGTTCTTCAGCACGATCCGGAGGTGGCTCTCGCCTGATGGGGATGCTGATAATTCATCTATGAGAGTAACTGTACACCTGAACGTGTGTTCATGTATGACCACAAGTTACCTGGACCCTTTCCAGAGAAGCCATCAGTCATTTTCATTTAGACAACTGGCCACTTTATTAGAAACACCCACCCTGTGCTTCCACTCACTGGCCACTTTATTGGAAACACCAACCTTGTGCTTCCACTCACTGGCCACTTTATTAGAAACAGCCGCCTTGTGCTTCCACTCACTGGCCACTTTATTAGAAACACCCACCCTGTGCTTCCACTCACTGGCCACTTTATTAAAAACACCCACCCTGTGCTTCCACTCACTGGCCACTTTATTAAAAACACCCACCCTGTGCTTCCACTCACTGGCCACATTATTAGAAACACCCATGTTGTGCTTCCACTCACTGGCCACTTTATTGGAAGCACCAGCATTGTGCTTCCACTCACTGGCCACTTTATTGGAAACACCAACCTTGTGCTTCCACTCACTGGCCACTTTATTAGAAACAGCCGTCCTGTGCTTCCACTCACGGGCCACTTTATTAGAAACACCCACCCTGTGCTTCCACTCACTGGCCACTTTATTAGAAACACCCACCCTGTGCTTCCACTCACTGGCCACTTTATTAGAAACACCCACCCTGTGCTTCCACTCACTGGCCACTTTATTAGAAAAACACCTACCTATTGCTTCCACTCACTGGCCACTTTATTAGAAACACCCACCCTGTGCTTCCACTCACTGGCCACTTTATTAGAAACGCCTACCTATTGCTTTCACTCACTGGCCACTTTATTAGAAACACCCACCCTGTGCTTCTACTAACTGGCCACTTTATTAGAAACACCCACCCTGTGCTTTAACTCACTAGTCTCACCCCAGACCTCGATTGGGGTCTCCGGAGTCTTTTCTATATAGAGTTGCCAGTTGTCTCTGCGGCTGCTCTGGCTTTCTTTCTATGCAGACATCCAGTCAGGCTTATTGGAGATGCGAAATTGCCCCGTCGGTGTGAGTGTGTGTGTGCACGCAAGTGTCTGTGTGTCCGCCCTGCGATGGACTGGCTTTGTGTCCATTGTGTTCCCTGCCATCCACCCAATAAATGCTGGGATAGGCTCCAACGCCCTAGCCGGGAATTGCACCAGGCCTGTCTTGTTCTCAATCCAGCACTTCTGCTGGGCAGCACACACTAACACAGTGGTAAAGTGTTGGTGGACCGAGTGCCTCTTTAAGTAAAGCTGACGTTCAATTGAGATTCCATAGTTAGTTCCCAAATGCTAGGCGTCCCTTTCAGTCTGGACCCCAGCAGGGGAACACAAAACGTCCTGGGTCTGTGTTGCCCTTGGTAAGCTATCAGCACTAAGCACTAAGTGCTCACGTAAGACGGGAATCAGTCAGCGGTTGTGTATCCTGTTAAGGAATAAGGTAGCTCTCCGGGAGGTTCCTGAGCATCATCGATAATGTAAGCTCAAACGAACTGCATCGCTTTCCGAGCGCAAGACTTTGGCTCGTCGCCTCTTCCAGCCTCAATAGACGAAGGACGAAATCCATTGATTGGGAACCGTTACACAGGTCTTATGAGTTGGGTCTAACTCCCGCTCCTGGTGTGCTTCAGAAGCCGCAGCGATATTGAACAGTTCACGTAGGGGTTGCATTAATTACTGTGCGTCTCCAGCCCGAACAGGCCACAGCCGGTTCGAGCCATGCGGTGTGTGATATACGCGTTTGTATTTATGCCAGCCATTATTACATAAAGCCTGCGCGTTTGTTCCCGCATTTATCCGGCGTTCCGTGACGGCTGCTGGGAAAAGCCGAGAACAGCAGGCTTGAGTGAAGTAGCTGTTTAAAACTTGACTTTGCCCACAGCAAGGTGTAATGTATAGCCCATTAACTGGGGTTGCAAATAATTAAGTGCTCATGGGGTGTTCCGCTTCTGAGTCTTTGTTTAATAGGCCTGTGTTAATCCCCGTCTCCCTGCGAAATGAGCTTAGAATTGATAGGAAATCCACATGCCTTAAAGATTGCAGAGGTTCGCTGGTAGCTCTTTCAATGCCGTGATCACGGAAACTGTCGTTTCTGTTTTAGGGTGACAGTTCGGTGGAAATTCAACCCAGCATAATCAGCTGTGGCCTTACCGAATCTGAACACTCAGCCAAGGCGTGTTCAACGTCCAAAGACAGTTGTTGGGAAGCTGCACGGCTAAATCATTAGCCTTCTTTACCCCTTAGGACCCAGACCCATTTCCCCTTAAAGGACACCGATAAGGGATGAGTCTTATTGTGACCCAGGTCACATGGTGTCTTCTGTAACTGATAGGAATGAAACTTGTGGGTATATTTGACCTTGTGCGACATGTGAGTTGACGTAAGCCATGCATGTGACATAAGCAAGGACGGGCCTTATCGCTGTATCTGACTGACCCAAGATTTACCAAGCAGTGATGTCCTCCTTGAGTCATCCTGTCAAAGCCAGCGCCATTAGCAAACGACTGCACGATGCAGGACTACATGCACACAGAGCGTTACGGCGACTGCTGTGATGTACTGGTTACATCCGTCCCCTGTCTATTCGTGTTGGAGGTTTTGGAAATGGGGTTGTACATAAGTGCAGCATGGCAAGATCACAATGCCACTAGCATTAAACAGCGAGTCTGAGGTTCAGCTTCTCATTGCCCGGCTTCTTGTCTGAATGTCTTCATTCCACCTTAAACGCAGCAGCAGTTGTTATAACACCTCAGGCACCAAAGTGGAACAAGAAGCTGGCAAATGTCCTTTTCAGAAACTGTTAGCAGCTTTAAAAGGGTAATTGGGTTGTTCTAATTGTCTAAATCAGCTTATCTAGGAGGAAGTAGTGATTATTAAGTGGAGTGTAATGGTGTAATGCTATCTGTATTGGCCAGTCCATTATATTCATCTGCAGTGATGATGAATAACTGAATTTATGACTCATCCTTTCCAGCTGTCCGTCAACCCTGCTGAGGATCTGCGGGGCAAATGTAAACACTGCAGTGTTAAACAGCTTTAAGAAAACAGTTTATTGATCTATTCCCGGCGCCCCCACCCCCTACAAAAAAAAATCACAGAGGGACACTTTTCTTCCAGGCTTAGAAAGATTAAGCTTAGTCCAGAACTAAAAAGGTTGAATCCTCATTGACAGCTCTATTGACAGGCTTAACCTGTAGACTGAAAGCTGGTCATTAGGCCGTAGGTGTGTTCAATAACTTCCAAGTCAGGGCAGGATGATGCAGACAGCCTCCTAAGCAACCGACAGGTGGGTAGGTCTGACTTTATGAGACATGAGAAGTTTTACACTCAGCCACGCATATGACAAAACCAAGAATGGGCCTTATCACTATACCTGACTGTCCCAACACTCACCATTGTGGACATTCAGCAAGCAGTGATGTCCTCCATCAATGTCACCATAGATTGGAATGGTGTCGTATGGTGCTGAGTCATGGAGTGACTCAGAATGGCAGCGGGTCATCTTCAGTGACGAGTCCCGCTCTTGTCTTGGTGTAGACGACCAACGATTCCGTGTGTGGAGGCACCGTGGTCAGCACCAAGATGAATGGTTTGTTGTCACACGTCCAGAAGGCCTGGTGTCACTCCACCTCCACCCCTACTCCACCCTCCACATCTGCAGGACTGTGTGAGCATGTTCAAGCTTCATGGGATGGATTGTCACTGGACACCATTAGGAACCTCTACACCTCCATGCCAAAACGCCTGATCTGAAACATGGCTGCCCGACACCATACTGAGAGACTCTATTTCTGTATGTGTAGCTCAATACATATTACCCATATCAGTCTGAACTGATCAACATTTATTGCTCCTGGTAACCTTTATCTTCCTTCCCAATTCCTTCTGGGTGCATCTATTCTTCTGACGATGGCAAACTAAAAAAAATACCAACCTAGAGTATCTTTGTAGGTGTTTAAAGACCACAAGCTCCCAGAACAGCTTTAACACACCTTGGCAAAGATTCTAAGAGTCTCTGGAAATGAACCGTATGGTGGAACACCATTCTATCAATTGACATCAGCCCTAGTTGGTGGTATGGCAATGGTGGTGGAGGGTTCCATTGAACACACTGATCCAAAACCTGATGCTATCTCTTTTGTTATCATCTATGACACGAGCGCATGGTCTTATTCAAACTGCAGACAGTTGCCTCTTTTAAAGCCTCTTGGTTATCTTCCTCGTTTTCCATCATGATTAAAAACCCAAGGTCAGCTGGACCTGCTCAGCATTTTACGCATGCCACAGAGCAAGTTTGGGATGTTAACCGCTTAATTGTATCATGCAGTACACCTGTTTGGAAGCATCTGCCCTCATTATGTTTTTCCACTCGATTATTCAGGCTCTCATTCTGGCTATTTAATTCACCAGAAGAAAATAATTAGTACCACTAGAAAGTTTGGACGCACCTAATTGAGCATATGTTGATTTTAGCATTTAATACATTTTGATCTAACAGCATAAGCTGGCATACTTTTGGAATTTTGGTTGTCGGGTTAAGAGGGAGGTCTTTTGGGATACCCAGGAGACACCTACTCGTGTTTATTCAAAGTCAAAGCCCCAGGAAGCTAAGGAGTAAACAATGACTTCTTCTTCTTGCAGGTAAACAGCACACATAAGTAACCCCGGCAACACTTTACATTAAGTGTTGACTGCTTAACACGAAGTAAACATCAGCAGTGCTTAACTATGTTCAGTAAGCACCTAACGTCCACTTGTAGCTGGTGCTTGTTTATGAAACATCTAAACATGCAGCTGTTATAAGTTTACTTATCATTAGCTAGGTATTGTTATCAGTGTTGATATTAATGGGGCAGTCGTAGGCTGGAGGTTAGGGAACCAGCCTTGTGACCGGAGGGTTGCCGGTTCAGTTCCCTGAACTGACAGTAACGACTGAGGTGCCCTTGAGCAAGGCACCTAATCCCCCAACTGCTCCCTGGGCAGAATGGATAGGGTTGCCCACCTCTACGGGTAAGTGTGCTCACTGCCCCCTTAGTGTGTTCACTAGTGAGTGTGTTTGTGGGTGTTTCACTTCACGGATGGGTTAAATGCAGAGACTAAATTTCCTCACTGTGGGATCAATAAGGGATTAAATCTAATCTGAATATTACTTCATGTTAACAAATAAAAATATTACTTCATGTCCGTAAGCCATACTGGTAAACCGAAAACCCTTTGAAAACTGCCTCCATGCCCAATAAACAAATAATATTTCACCATATTTCTCACCTTTCCATGTAAACTGGGCAGTCATAATCTTTGGTAATTCTGTGGTAAGCATTCCCCTACCAATCACAAGACTGCTGTCTCATGCCCCGCCCACACACAAGAGCTTTAGAGCTAAAGAGTAAGCTTAAGCAGACCAGCATAGTCAAAAGCTAGCAAGTTGGACCACCTGTGTGTACCACTCTGTTGTCTGTTCATTTCTCCATACCCCGTCCATTCTTTCATTCAGATGGTGCTTTCTTCATTTATCATACAGTTAGCGTCCCCCTGTGAGTTGGAGAATGATTTTGGTGCTGTGTGACAGGCGGAGCAGGCTAAGAGTGGTGGAAGCTCGACTGTTAAGACTTGTATGCATGACTTGTGTACATGTCCAACAAACGTGTATCATATCTTGGCAAGTAACATGGTCTTATATACAGTAGATATATGCCTACTGGCCAAAATATTTATTATCTGTGATCCCTCCACAAGCTCCAATAACAGCTGGGATTAAATGCCCATGGACTGGACAGGTTTCCGGATGGAGGCCACATCAATGTTCAGACACTACTACATCAAAGAATTGCACAGTTGGGCCAGATTTGGCCCAACTTGTGCCTTCTCTGGCACAATTCTAAAGAGAATTCCCTGTAGACTGGGATTTTAGCCACTGCTGGTAGACCCGTATGACCGTACGCTTCCATACACCTGCAGCTTCAGCTACTTCCTTCACACTATGGTCTTTGGCCACGCCCAAATGCTCAGTCCCTCCTTTTAGCCAATCATTAACATCTGCTCTGGAGCCATTTTCCACACATGGAACGAGACATTCCCTGCACTGTAGCACCTCTTCTCAATCTATGGATCCCCGTCACTCACACCCCACAGGCATTTATAGCCCTATTATGCTCGTGCAGCGCCATCTGCAGAAGCCTGAAGTTACTACCACCTTAAACATGCAAGGTGACTCATTTTTTTGTCTGGTGAGCTTGGATAATTAGCTCACTGTTCCCCACTCAGTGGTCAAGAGAGAGAGACCAGTGGTTCCATGTGGTTACATGGGCCTCCTACTAGTAAAATGTCAGCATACCACCAAGAAGACAAACCTCCACCAGCATCACGTAGTGACCTGGCCACTATCCTGCAAGAAGAATGGCTTAAACTCCCTCTGACCACTGTGCAGGACGCAGTATATGTCATTCCCAAGACCAACTGACGCTGTATTGGCCGCAAAAGGAGGCCCTACACCATACTAATAAATGATTGTGGTCTAAAACCAGGTGTTTCAGTTTCCTGTACATGAATCAGTCAAGGCTCCCCTGAAAAATAAAGGTGCTAAAGTGAACCGAAAGGGAGCCTCTTTGGCATGATCCCACAGGAGAACCACTTCAGAACCTATCGATGAATGGTTCTCTAGTTGAGGTGTGGTCAAGCTGGGAATCATTAGTGCTGTTTTACCTCCTTTAAAAATCGCTGCATAATTTAATACGTGCTATCCGCTAGCTTTGAAGCCTTCACTGTGGTTTAAAAAAGCTGGGAGGAGGTAAAAAGCCTTGTGAGCAGGACTCCAGCTTTTTGACTGGCACCTCTTTGATGGTGCATTGATGAAGACTGCACAGTAATAACGGGAGCTCTGGGTGGAGAAGAGGCTTCGTGAGATAAAGCCGTGTGAAGGGACGTGGTACCCTTAAAATAAGAGCAATGAGAGCTTTTTCTCTTCCTCCTCCCAACGCTTGGACTTTTTTCAGCCCTCAGCTGCTGTTATGGTTATATTGCTTCAGTTATTTTCTTTTTTATCTCTCCTCCTGACAAGTTTTCATCTCTCTCTCTCTCTGTTCCAGGGTAAACAGTCTGAAAGGCAGGGAGGCAGGTTGTAATTACCTCTAGGAGTTCTTCTGTTCTCATTTGGTGCTGTTCAGAGCATTCGTACATTTGTAGCTCAACACGGTTGGATCACCTGGGAGTGCTTGCAGCTATGTGCAGTGAACACTCGCTCAGGAGCACACTGCCCTAGCAGCATACTTCCCCATGGTCAGACTGTAACATGTCCATCTGTTGGCCTCAGAGAAGGAAGACATGTACTAGATGCTTTTACTCAGCATTAACTTCCCTTGAACTGTTGGGTCCACACATCATCAAGCTTGAGATTACTCACCGCTAGAAGATGGTAAACTGTGGCCATGAAGGATTTACATTTACTGCATTTAGCTGACGCTCTTATCCAGAGCGACTTAGGTTCACCATATTACAGGTAGGCCAGTGTAGTGTTAGGAGTCTTGCCCAAGGACTCTTATTGGTGTAGCCCCGCATAGTCACACACTCAAACCAGGATTTGAACCCCAGTCTCCCAGATGCCATGGCAGCTCAGTGATAAGCAGTGCTATTGGTTGCGCCACACCAACCACAGATGTCCATGTAGTGGACAAGCCCAACGTATGCCAAGGAAACCCATTCCCCACACACCACCTGCACCAGCCTGGACTGCCAATGCAAGGCCGGTGGGGTCCATGGGTTCATGTTGATTCCACCAAATACCCTACGATCTACGTCCCTCAGCAGAAATACAGATTCATCAGACCAGGCTACATTTCTCCATGCCAGTCTCAGTGAGCCTGTGCCCACCCTCAGCATCAGCTGTCTGTTATTGGGCGATAGAAGTGGAACCCCGCATGGTCTCCTGCTGTTGTAGACTTTCCACCTCAAGGCTGGATGTGTTGTGCATTCTGAGATGCTGTCCTTCTCACCTCAGTTCTACAGAGTGGTTGTCTGTTGGTGTGAGTGCTAACCAGTCAGCATTCATTCACCAGAGTCGTGTAGCAGATGTAGCAGATAACACATGATATTTAGATTGTTGTTTTCCCACAATATTAAAACCACTTAATGGTGCATGAGTAACACCACTGACTTGTTATTACAACACAGGAACCTGACAGCATTTTAGCCAAATGGATCAAAGATCTTAATAACTATGGACTTCTCAACGTTAGCCTTCCTCCATTTAGGATAAGCGTAATTTAAAACATATATAATAAAACCTTAATGAATAAAAAAAGACACTGTATGTTCCTATAACACCACTGACATGATCTTGGGATGTGATTTTTTATCTAACTATGATATGACTTCTGCTTTTTTAATTCTCAGATTACCAGCACTAACAGAGTCTTAGTAGACTGGCCTGAATGAGATGCTGGGTACCACTTTAATTTAAGATATAGGGTGATGTAAAGAGCTAGTAATCTTAAACTCACCAGACAAAATAAGAGTCACTTGTGAGCTAATAGCCTGCCACAAGCACCAATAACAGCAGTGATTGGATTTGCCATGGACAGGTTTCAGCATGTAGGCCACATGTAGTTCAGAGATTCTTATATCAAAGAGTTCCACAGTTGGGCCAGATTTGGTGGATGCCTTCCCTGGCACCATTCCGAAGAGAATTCCCTGTAGACTGGGATTTTAGCCACTGCTGGTAGACCCGTATGACCATACACTTCCATACACCTGCAGATTCAACTACTTCCTTCACACTATGGTCTTTGGCCACGCCCAAATGCTCAGTCCCTCCTTTCAGCCAATCATTAACATCTGCTCTGGAGCCATTTTCCACACATGAAACGAGACATTCCCTGCACTGTATCACCTCTTCTCAATCTATGGATCCCATCACTCACACCCCACAGGTATTTATAGCCCCATCATCCTCTTACAGCGCCATCTGTAGGAGCCTGCTATTGAGTTGCTACAACTTTAGCCATGCAAGGTGAACGTTTTTGTCTGGTGAGCTTAGTTTACAGCATCAAAGCTTGGTAAAATTTGCCAACCCACTGGCTGACTCTTTTTGAAGCTTATCCACCTCATAAATATGTGTTCAGTTCTCTACCATGTCTCTTTCAATTAGTAGTTTTGAAAAATACAATGGGCTTACTTTTCCCTCAGTCATTCTTTAAGAACTTTAAAACGTTCCCATGGAAGGAAATCCGAATAATTGCCTATTTCAGACTCAATAGGATGATGATGTCATCATGAGTTGATCCCAGTTTGGTACAGAACTGCTGCAGAATGATGGTTTAGGAAGAACTGAGTCCTCCATCTTCACCCATGTGTTCCGTTAATTAAAAGAGTGCTCAATTAGCCTTGATATGGATTTTGTCATTGAAGAACTGCAATGGTGCCTTGGAGCGGTTCAAAGAAAATAGAGACTTCCTGTGGTCTAATGGAGTTTCGCAGGAACTCTTGAGAGTTTGAAATTAGTTGGAAATTAACTTAGAACTTCCCTAAATTACTTCCTTGTCAGAGGGGGAAATAGCCAATAAGACTTCCCGGGGACTTTTTTTTCCCTTTCCAATGTCCAGACTTCATGAAAGGTCTAATTTGAAGTAACTCACCAAGGTGTAATGCACTTTCACTTTCCTTTGCTTCTCTGAATGGCCAAGTAACTGTGATCAATACAGCCACTTCAATAGGAGATGATCGAAGAGTCTGGTAAGTCTCTGTTTGACTGCCTCGCGTCACAAATCGCCTTCGTTCAAACCCCGTTTTCTAGAACTTTGGTCTCTTGAGCACAAACAGCATTTTCCTCTTTATTTCCCCCAGGTGTGCAAGTGTTGTATTACGTTGTATTTGGTTAAGCTAGCGCAGCTTTAGTAGCTCAACATGCTAGCGCAGTGCGAGTGGCAGGGGAAATTTGCTTTCTTATTCATGAAAATGCAATGTCAAGTGAGGTGTCATGCTTCAGCCGCTGTAATCGAAAGCATTGGCTCCCAACTGAAAACCAAAAGCCTCTACAAATTCAGCGTATTAGGTCCAAATGGTTCCTCTTCTTTGGGATCCCGTGGTGATTGCTAACGCTTAGAAGTTGTCTGTGAAAAACTGTGTTTTCTTACACCACTTTGCATGTTTGGGCGGATGTCTAATCAAGTTCCAGTGGTCCCACTCTCAACTCATAATGGGTTTTGGGAAACAAGCCTCCGCTGGAAGGTTAATTAAGGCACGGCTTGCTAAATTTGTTTGGGAATTGACTAAATGGTAGATGGATACGTAGATGCAGACGCCCATTGCCGTATTTATCATGTGTCCGTGTCATCCCTAGTCTTCAGTAAGGTTATTTACATCCTAGACTGACTGGGGAAACACAATTATAGGGACTTTGACAGTGCATTATAAAATGGATGGTTGGGAGACTCTGGGGAGCAGTGAAGTCTAAGGCCTGGATCTTTCGTGATGGCTCCCCGGAGAGTAGGCTAGAGACATATGTGCATCCTATGGCCTGCTGTTGCCTGTTTGTAACCCTTCATCTTCGTAATTACTGCCACTGATTCCCAGTTTAGGCTATGTGATCTATTATTGCTAGCTGTACAAATCCAGTGGACACAATATTCCCAAATGTAGTCCATCAACCAAGACATATTTGATATCTCTAGGCTTCTGCATGGGTCAAGGGCACAGGGGAATGAGCTTGACATTGGGGAGGGAGCATATTTGCTACTATGAGCCCCTTGAGCCCACCCCTTTAATAATTTTAGAATAGAAGCAATATTTTTGCATCAAAACTATACACGCTGGACACAACACTATATCTATATTCTTTGGGAATTCTGCCAAACTGTTTATCCCAGGAAAAGAAACCGGGCAGCAGAACATTTATGGGAATGTCCTTTACGTCTCACGCCATCTTTGACATTGTGTAGGATTTCCACTATGGAAAAGCAATAGGAGAACATGGGATTCCTCCGCCTCGTTTAGTATTGTGAATGCTAGTCTAGCATAGGAATGCTAGGTGGTTTAGATGCTGGTATGATGGACAACCGGCATGTATATACTGGGTGACCAGGTAAACCAGCAGCTGACCATCATAACCAAGCATGGACTGGTCTCGGCTGTTTATCAGGGATCCCTAGTTTGCACTGGACCTTCAAGGCTAACATCGCTAAGACGCAATGGAAGCGTATCACCACCAGTGTAGTTTCATGCAAGCTGTATAAAGTCACCAGCTTCACGACTTATGCCTATATTTTCTGGGCACTTTATGATGTTTTGTATGCTGTATAGCCATAAACAGTAGCAGCAGTCATCTTGATCTCTATATTTTCCCCCTACCTTTTTATAGACAGCAGTTTATTGTACAGCAGGGATCATAAATTCCACTCCTGGCTGCTCCATCAATGTTGGGTGATGCTCAAACACACCTACTACATCTGAACACTGTGGAGTTGAATCAAGGAGGAGTTGTTTGAGGACGGGAGTGGAGATCATGAGACCTGTCATACAGTGAGAGCATGTACATGCATATGTTATCTGTAGTGCGATTAGTCAGGTGGACCATACCACCTGTTATTCAATATTCAAATTGAATGGGATGGATTGTCGCACGACACCTCTACAACAATAGGAACTTCAACAACTCTGCAACGGCTGCACGATACAGGACTACATTCATGCAGACCGTTACGATGACTGCCCTCAACACCACACCAATGTCAACAAAGACTGCAATGGTGTCGTGCCAGACCATCATGGAGTGACTCAGAATGGCAGCAGGTCATCAGTGACGAGTCCCGCTTTAGTCTTGGTGGAGACGACCAATGAATCCGTGTGTGGAGGCACCGTGGTCAGCACCAAGATGAATGGTTTGTGTCACTCCACCTCCACCCCTACTGCACCATCTACAGGAACTGTCTAAGAATATTCAAGCTGCATGGGATGGATTATCCCAGGACACCATTAGCAACCTCTACAATTCCATACCAAGACGTCTGGCATGTTGCAGATGTTAGCAAACATGGCGACCTCATACACCTCATACTGATAGATAGACTTCTGTATATGTAGCTCAATAAATATTGATCATATCAGTCTAAATGTATCATCATTTATAGTTCCTGGTAACCTTTATCTTCCTTCCCAACAGCACTGCACTCCCACACTTCCTTCTGGGTGCAGCTACTCTTTTAATGATGAGTGTAATTTCTTTGTTTGGTTAGCTACATTAGCTTTGCAGCTTCTGTGCAAAACGTAATAAACCAAACTCCTGCTGTGGCTAAGTTCCCGTAGTGTTCTTCTAGTTATCACTATGCTGTCACAATGGTGGAACCGAGCTGCTGTTGGATTGCCGTTCGCTGCAGGTACGTCATTCTCAGTATGCAATCCTGCTGTTTAAGCGCCATGATGGATAGTTCAAGGGAAGTGTCGTTAGCGATTAGCCTGGAAGCTATTTCCTGAGTGTGAGCTCGTGCCACAAGGAGGAGGTAATGCAAATTGATTGTGCTCCATTGATTTTGTAATTGATGTTGGGCATAGGCAGCTTCCCCCCCGCCCCTTTTTTACTTTAGTGTAGCAACACGGCAGGCTTGTCATTTATACTGTGCATAATGAGCAGCTGATCGTTAATGAGGTCTCACCCATGTCTGGCTGCAAGTGGATGTAGCATGTTTCTGTTGAGCTTACTGTCATGTGAAACATGTTAAATGGCTATACGTGCTTGGCTCGAAGACTGAACTCCTGGAGAATTAATGTAGCTGTATTCTACTAGATTTTAAAAAAGCACTTAGAGCCCACCACTGCGTGGCAAACGATATCCAGCGGTGGCCAAGTGCCTAGCCCCTTTACCAGTATGTTCATCTTACTCCTGTATAGATTTCATCTTCTCTCACTGTGACTGGGTTTCCAAAACTATATATATATATATATAAAATTATTAATTATTATTTATTTTACTTTTAATATAAATGTAATGTAAAAAATGTAATAATATTATATTATTAGAAATTATAAAATCTTTAAACATAAAAGGACTTTTATCTTTAAGATGGAAAAAAAAAATCACTCCACTTTTGCTTCAAATATTAAAATGTCAACAGGTGTTTCTGTCCATCTTCAAATGATAAT
This sequence comes from Prochilodus magdalenae, assembly GCA_024036415.1. Classification (NCBI taxonomy): domain Eukaryota; kingdom Metazoa; phylum Chordata; class Actinopteri; order Characiformes; family Prochilodontidae; genus Prochilodus; species Prochilodus magdalenae. The sequence goes on along the minus strand of JAMWET010003234.1, from coordinate 162,564 downwards.
GAGCCACTGCTCAGCCCATCCTCTTCCACGGGGCATGTCCCAACACATTCCTATTGTTTTACTGTTACAGCTTTCGTTACTATACAGACATTCAACTAATAAACTAAAACCATTAACACAATTGTGGGTCCTGGAGTGTGTAATGCCAAGAACTACCTAGAACATTACACCTCTGTTAATATTAGATTTGACTAGAGCTAAATGGCCAAAGAAACAGAGTATACTTTTAAAATACTTACATTTTGCTTGGCTTAATATTCCCACTAAGCATTTATGGTGGAACAGGAAAATCTGAACAAGAAACTGGTGAATAAGAAGCTGATTCCAGTCTCGTGTCAGACACTAAGTGGTTTTACTGACTGTAGCTCCAATGTACACTTTTTCCTCTCAGGGGCCACGAACAACAAAACAGTTCCAGTGGTAAGCTGTTATCTTCCACATAATACTAGCAGCTCTAGCTCTTTGCCCCTTCACAAGTGTAGCTCTGAAGCCATGGGTGGAGCTATTCAGATGGAGGGTGGCAACTTGACACAGGAGAGGGAGCTATATCTGAATGGCTTGTTGAATCCCATGCTTTTTGATCTAGGCAGCCCACATATGACTGAGCTGTCTTATTTCATGGGTTGTGGGTTGATAGGCCCTTCAGATATCCAAATGTATGTGTCCAAGAACTGATAAAGTAAGTTTCATAAGTAAGTTCCATAATATGTTCCCTTAAATGTTTGTTTTCTACTTTTTTCTGACACTGAAAAGTGAAGAACTTGTACTCAATAAGCTCCCTGGACAAAAATGACTTCACATGTTGGAGGTTGTAGTAATTTCAGGCTTCTGCAGATGGTGCCACACGAGCACAATAGGGCTATAAATACCTGTGGGGTGAGAGTGACGGGATCCATGGTTTGGCAAGAGGTGCTACAGTGCAGTGAATGTCTCGTTCCATGTGTGGAACATGGCTCCAGAGTAGATATTAGTGATTGGCTAAAATGAGTGACAGCATTTGGGCGTGGCCAAAGACCATAGTGTGAAGGAAGTAGCTGAATCTGCAGGTGTATGGAGATGTGCAGTCATACGGGTCTACCAGCAGTGGCTAAAATCCCAGTCTACAGGGAACTCTCCTCGGATTGTGCCAGGGAAGGCGTCCACCAAATCTGGACCAACTGCGTAATTGTCTGAACACTGATGTGGCCTACATCCAGAAACTTGCCTAGTCCATGGCAAATCAAAGTGCAGAGTGTGGAGGTTTTACACAGGTGACTAATTCTTTGTCTGGTGAGCTTATGCAGTTATGCTTATACATGTCCACTAATTCCTGCATACATACCAGGAACACTATGAGCATTTTGGAAGACAGCAGCCTTGGCCTTATAGAGATGCTGACAGTCCCTGGAGAAGTGAAGCCTGGATTGGGTCCTGTGATGGTTCCCCTGAGGGTTGAAGAAGTGCATTCACACACACACACACACATGCCAAGCTAGATTGATATGAGGGCTCGCCCGACCCATCAGCGTCATGCATCTAGCCTTGGCGAATGAGCGCTATTGATTTGTTTTATCAGCTGCGCAAAAACATAATTGACCATTTCACTGGTTGTATCTTCTCTAAGATGGGAAATTGAGTCAGAGACCACCATGAAATATGGGGATTAAAGCCCGACTGATAAGGCCTTTTCCCAGCTGTTAGGGCATTGGGCAGAAGAAGAATCAGAGAAATCCAGTGGTGGACGAAGTACCAAACCATGTGGTTGAGCTAAAATACTCCTCCAGTGAAAGTAGAAGTTCCTCCCTTTAGACCTCCACTGGAGTAACAGTACTAAAGTACTAACCATCAGATGTACTTAAGTATGGAGAGTAACAGTACTAAAGTATGTAGCTTCAGATGTACTCAAGTATGGAGAGTACCAGTACTAAAGTATTTACCTTCAGATGTACTTAAGTATGGAGAGTAACAGTACTAAAGTATGTACCCTCAAATGTACTTAAGTATGGAGAGTAACAGTACTAAAGTATTTACCTTCAGATGTACTGAAGTATGGAGAGTAACAGTACTAAAGTATGTACCTTCAGATGTACTGAAGTATGGAGAGTAACAGTACTAAAGTATGTACCTTCAGATGTACTGAAGTATGGAGAGTAACAGTACTAAAGTATATACCTCCAGATGTACTTAAGTATGGAGAGTAACAGTACTAAAGTATTTACCTTCAGATGTACTTAAGTATGGAGAGTAACAGTACTAAAGTATTTACCTTCAGATGTACTTAAGTATGGAGAGTAACAGTACTAAAGTATTTACCTTCAGATGTACTTAAGTATGGAGAGTAACAGTACTAAAGTATTTACCTTCAGATGTACTTAAGTATGGAGAGTACCAGGAGTATGGTTTATTACGGCTCTAATGTCCTATTATCATTTCTGGAACAGGACTCTTCATCAGCTCAGTGTAAGACGCAAGACTCTAGTGCCTCTCAGTCCACCAGTCTTTAACAGAAGCTCATTAAGTAGTCTGGTTGCTATTAAAATGATCATAAGCACAGAGCACTGAAGGAGAACAGGTTCCATTAGCTAGAACTATAAAATAACTTTTCGCAAACAAGCAAAGGTCAGTTTAATATTTATTTGCAGATATTCAGATAAAAGACACTTGCCAGTCACGAGTGCATGAGAACATATGTCTATATGTGCTAGGGTAGTGCACTTATGCTTTATATATGCCTGTGTATTTCTCTAGCTAGTTATCAGCACTGGCCCTTGTCTGGGCAGTGTCTGAGCCCATGGCGAGTTTTATAGTGGAACCTTCCTGTACTAGCTGGAAAATCCTTCTCCAACGGAACACTAAGCACGGTTGTAAGCCGTGCTGGATAAGAGCGTGTGCTAAATACCTTTAATGTAAATGTATATTGTGGTCTGTTTATCCATAAACTCAGGAACTATATATTTGATCTGTTCACTGATTTACCTACCTTTCTCCAGGTGGTCCTTGATGTAGTCCAGGCCTGAAATGGACATTTCCATGGATGCTAAGAATCCATGACTGAGCTTGTTACGTTTTGATATGTCATGCTTGTATGCGAACATCCCAAATATACATCCCAATCCCAAATCCCATAATGCAGTGCAGTAAAAGTCCAATGTTTAAGTTTAAAATGTGATTGAGTTAAAGTACAAAGTCATCCAAAATGGAAATACTTCAGTAAAGTACAGATACAAAGACAAACTACTTAAGTACAGTAACCAGTTACCTATACTCCGTTACTGTCCACCACTGGAGAACCCAGAGGAAGGCTGAACCAGCATATGGGAATCCCATATAAAAAGTTTTCCCACCACTGACACAGTTGTATTAACAGGCATTCGGTCCAATGTTTTATGTGCCCAACTCACTTTGGCCGCATTAAGACCACCTGAGTCCGTAATGTTCAGTATAGCATGCACTGCAGGCCAGCGAAGCATGCCAGGCGAAGACTTTGGCGTTATATTCTCTCCCACCTCTCTTTCTCTTTAATTCTATTATCTTCCACGATTGGATTTGGTACATAACCTTAGTTTACTGCCTGCTTAAAGGCCCTGCAGAAATCAATTTCACCTTCCCCACAACCCCTCCCACTCCCAGTGTTCGCAATCTGGGATACACTCCATAACCCTTACACAGAAGACTACCTAACGTAGCTGCTACCTTGGTTTAAGTTTCATCATATACACCCTTAATCTTTCCTTTTGGCTGTCGTAAACACGTCTCAGCAGATAATGGCCTCTGAATGCGAGCGACACTGATTGGGAACGATCAAATGATCATTCATTAGTTCGTGCATTGGCAACTTAACAGCTGCATATGCTGCTGGATACATAAAGTATGGCCTAGTGAGGCTCGCCCTGCGATGATGAGCTTATATGGGGTGGGGGAGGCGATGCATAATTTAAAGCTGGGGCTCGCTTCTAGATCAGGCTGCTCCAAGAGAGAGACTGAGGGTGATTTCTAATTCTGTAAACAACCTATAAAAGCGAAATGAAGAAGTTCTAAATGAACAACATTGCTGTGCTTACATGAAGGGCCTATTGAATAATAATGCTATATGACTTATACAGTGAGGTTCTAAAGTTCTAGCCTCGTGGGTAGTTTCATGGGGTGGGACGGGACAGAAATCATGAGACATTTAAACTAAATGTGGGTGGGAACATGGACACAATATGGTGGAAATAAAGTGAGTATGAAATTTCTAAACTAGCCCTTGGTCTAATGAAGATGGAGCTCAGTAGGGGACCATGGTGCACTCGTCCGCATTATTATCCAATGGACAGTAAGCCTGCCATTAGTGCATGGATGTAACATTAGATAGCTGGGACGTTTTCCCAAATGCGTCTGCTCTGGACGCTAGAAGTATACAGGCCTTACTAATTTAGGGGTGGGCCATAGTGGAGGAGTAGCCTCGTTGGCGGTGGATCAGTTGTAAGTTTAACAAGTCACATCAGGCCTCGCTAGTGCATAGGAAAGCCAAGGGTCGATTACCATGGACATTCATTTTGAAGCATGTCCCTGTAGGTACAATAGAAGTGAAAACCCACAACCCATTTAGAATAGAAGCTAATAGGCAGTTGCTGTATTCTGTGAATACAACACTTGAAATACAGGGGTTGGACAATGAAACTGAAACACCTGTTAGTGTGGGAGGTATCATGGCTAAATTGGACCAGCCTGGTGGCCAATCTTCATTAACTGCACATTGCACCAGTAAGAGCAGAGTGTGAAGGTTCAGTTAGCAGGTAAGAGCACAGTTCTGCTCAAAATACTGCAATGCACACAACATTATGGGTGACATACCAGAGTTCAAAAGAGGACAAACTGTTGGTGCACGTCTTGCTGGCGCATCTGTGACCAAGACAGCAAGTCTTTGTGATGTATCAAGAGCCACGGTATCCAGGGTAATGTCAGCATACCACCAAGAAGGACGAACCTCCACCAGCATCACGTAGTGACCTGGCCACTATCCTGCAAGAAGAATGGCTTAAAATCCCTCTGACCACTGTGCAGGACGCAGTATATGTCATTCCCAAGACCAACTGACGCTGTAATGGCCGCAAAAGGAGGCCCTGCACCATACTAATAAATGATTGTGGTCTAAAACCAGGTGTTTCTGTTTCATTGTCCAACCCCTGTATGTGACCACTGCTACATTTATGCACAATTACAATGCCATACAACAACGAGAGATCCATGACATTCCATTCCGGTGTTTTACAAAGAGAAGAATAGACATTATTTCACATAAAGTGCCCAAAGGCTTCTATTGCAAGTGTGTTTTTGAATCATATAATTTCTATTCCTTGCTACTTGGTCTGTGGGAATCAACCATGTGCTATGTGCTATGTGCTATGTGAATTTTCCATCATTCCCTTATTAGTCTCCAAAATGGCAGCTTTACAGGAGAGGGCAAACATCCCATTTCATTTTAATGTACACAGTCGGATCACATTATTAAGACCACCAGAGTAACTGCTTTGTAGAGCATGGACAGCAGTTAGACCGGCTGGAAGTAGGGTTGCCACCTTTCGGAAAAAAAATAATGGACGCCCACAGCAGCTCCTCTGGTCCAAAAATGCATACTCTGGTCATGTGTGTGTGTGACAGACGTGTGTATTGGACATTTATGGGAATATGGAACAAATTGCGTCCGGTATTGGTTTAATATGGGATGCTACATTTAATTGCCAAATAAAGGACGATTCCGTATTTTACAGCATGGGTAGCAACCCTAGCTGGAAGCGACTTGGTAAGGTTCTGGTAGATTGTCACAGGTATCTGAAACCATGCTGACTGCAGTGTATCCCACAGTTGCTGCAGGGTGCATGGGGGATCCATAGAATGAACACGAAGATCAAGGTGGTCCCGCAGGTGCCCAACTGTGTTTGAGTCTGGGGACTTAGTGGGGGCAGGGTAGTACTTAGAAGTCTCTCCAAGCAGGCTCTTCCAACCAGTGTTGGACATTTCTAGCCATGTGTCTTGTTGGAAGATCCCAGCCAGCCCAGTGAAGACAATCAGCATGTATGAGTGTACGTACGTGATCTACAAGGATGGATTCATACCCAGTGCCTTTCACATGGATGAGTGACCGTAGAGAATGCAACGAATCTGCCGCCATCGGAAATAGGAAGTGGTCATAATAATGTGACTGTGTTGGTCAATGGAACCAGACTTTTTTTTTGGTGCATCAAACGTTTAGTAGATCGTATACCTTTGGATGGTGAACAATGCTCTTTGATTTCACTCTTCACCCTGGCTCTCAGTTTTCAATTCCTCTCTCTGTAGTAATCCACTTGTAGCCCAAAGTGCAGAGGCTGTTATTTGGCAGGACGAGGAACCGAGGAAGCGAATCATGCCACCCAGCATGCTAAACAGGAGATGACCCGCTGAGTAAATCAATGGGAAAAAGGATTAAAAATCTGACGCTGGTTTATCTGCCCTGGAGGAGACTAATGACTGGAGGGGAATGAATTCTGTGTCGCTCTGGTGCCCAGGAAGGAACTGAGTAGTCAGATACTGCATCAGGAAACTCTCGTCGCCTCCTCCTGCTAGCTGTGTGTCTGTTAGCTTTAGCATGTCTAACTGTTTCCAGACACTGTTAGATGGGAGCGCCGCTTTAGAGGAGCCTTTCCTCCAACAAACACCATGACTGTAGCAAGTGTAGCTCAGGGCTACTTCTCCAAAGCTCCGCTAAAGGCAGTCCTGGGGAAGAATGAATGCCAGTGTTGGCTAGTGATGGTATTTGAACTATGAGCTACTGCATTTTTGTTTTGTCCTCTTTTAGCATGAACCTAACTAAGGGACTAGGTAACTTGGAACTAGGAAACCCCCATGTTGATGAGGCATTGTTAAAGTGGTCCGAACACGTGACAGACTGTAACTTCTGGGGTGAGGTTTTGTGAAAGTGTTAGCTGGTGAATGCAGAGGAAACCCAGATTGCTATCAATGATGCTAGGAAGCCTGCTGACAGCTGAACCCGGCTGACAGTGCAGAGCAGCATGCATTTAATGATGGTCTAATGGTTTAGTCTGAAATGATGACGGTGCAGCTCTCCTGCAAGGTCATCCTGGTTCACAAGCATACAAGCATCAACCGATCAACTTCCGTTACTGCTGACCAGCACAGCAGCATCTGAAACACAGCATGGTGACCAGCATTACTGGTTGTTCTGGCAGAGAAGCTGGTGTTTGCAGTCACACATAGTAACTGTCTTCACATCAGCATTTAGCATTGAAGAGGTCAGATTAGCGTTTCCACAAGCTGCTCATCAGATGAGTAGAACTACAAGCAAAAAGCAAAAGTTAGCAAGACCTAGTTATCTAGATACCTTATCTTTGTGTTTCTCAGAGCAAAAGGCTAAAGCCTTGTCCATGGTGTCCGATTTGAGCTGATATATTGAACTGGTGTTGTCTTTGTGATTTAGTTTTGACAACTGGTTTGAGTTAAACTAGCTTGTATTCACCAACTCACTGATCAGTGGTCAGGCTAACGATCAAGATTGCCTGACATGCTATTAATGCTGGTCTGGTCATGGTTTAACTGGTTACCCCAGTTTGGTTTACCAGCATCAAAGCACAACAGATGCTAAACAAGATGGTGCAACATGGAAAAACAGATCACCACCAAAACCAACAAATGCTGGATTTTGGTGGTGATCAGTCTTGAATTTAAAAGCTCAGTGCAAAGGCTAGGAGTCAAGATTGGTTGACATCACAGGATTTCTTTGTTTGATGTATTTGCATAATGCTGGTTTTGGTGGTGATTAGTTGGTCAAGTTTATCAAATGCTACACTTGCTTACATTTGCTAGCTTAGTGACTAGATTAGCAGTCATGTGTATATGATGTATTTGCGTACTGCATGCTGGTCTGTGCTGTTTTATGCTGGTCTGCTCATGGTTCTCCCAGTCAGCCCAGCTTGCTGGTTGACCAGCATCTAAAAAAAGGTGACGTGCTGATTTTGGTGGTGATTAGTTTATCAAGTGTTGCATTAGCTTGCATTTACTAGCCCACAGATCAGTGGCTAGGCTAGCAGTCATGATTGGTCGACATTGCAGGGTTTCTCAGTACTTGTATGATGTATTTGTGTAATGCATGCTGGTCTATGTTTGTCTATGCTAGTCTAGTCAAGGTTTAGCTGGTCAACCCAGCATTCTAGTATCAAAACCCAACATATGCTAGTTTTGGCGGTGACCTGTATATCAGTGTTGTACTAGCCTGCATTTGCTAGCTTAGTGGCTGGGTTAGCAGTCAAGATTGATTCACCCAGTCAGCCCAGCTTGCTGGTTGACCAGCATGCCAGCATCTAAAAAAAAAAAATTACGTGCTGATTTGTTGCATTAGCTTGCATTTACTAGCCCACAGATCAGTGGCTAGGCTAGCAGTCATGATTGGTTGACATTGGTTGACATTCTTTGTGCTTGTATGGTGTATTTGCATAATGCATGTTGGTTTATGCTGGTCTATGTTTGTCTATGCTAGGCTAGTCATAGTTTAGCTGGTCACCCCAGCTTTTGAACATGCTGGTTTTGGTGGTGATGAGTATGTCAGTGTGGCACTAGCCTGCATTTGCTAGCTTGGTGGCTAGGTTAGCAGTCAAGATTGATACCACAGTGTTCGTACAATGTATTTGCATAATGCATGCTGGTCTATGCAGTTTAATGCTGGTATGGTCATGGATTAGCTGGTCAGCTCAGCTTGCTGACTAACATATGCTGGTTTTGGTGGTGATTAGATAACAAGTGTTGCACTAGCTTGTGTTTACTAGATCAGTGGCTGGGCCGGCCAGCAGGATTGCTTGACAGTGCAGGATTTTTCAGTGCTCGTTTGATGTATTTGCAAAATGAATGCTGGGCATTAGTGAGAGAATGATGCCGCCGTCGCATATGCAGGCCTAAATGTAGGCCCACATGGTTTACAATGCAAAAAGATGTAAACTATTAATACTGAGGAACACTCGCTCCACAGTTCGGAAAGCTAGGGAGCACAAAGTCATAATATTGTACAGACGTTTACTCATACTGTGCCATCACCATCTCTGCTCCCTATTTTTTCCCCTCCAGTAGCCCACCAGGGGGCACTGTGTGAGCAGCTTTGAAGAAGATACCCCGCTATTAAGCAATTTGCACAGCACGGACTTAGAGGAAGACAAGCATATGCTTGAGGGCTGTGAAAGTGACCAGGCCCATTCACGGAAAGTTAAAGTTCCTTTCCATCATGTCGCCGCTTTGTTTACTTTTTGTGGTGCCTGCGATGCGGCTTTAATCCCGACGCTCCTGGTTGTAATCAGCCCGGCAGGTGCTGCGTCATGTTTGACCCAACCGTTCCAATGCAGCCTCCTCCAGGCCGCAATTTCTGCTCCTCATTAATTCCTTGTACGCCATCACCTCTGTAACCAAGTGTTGACTTAATCACTGGTCGCCGGATCTTTTTTGTTTTTACCTCTGCAAGACTTTTATCATGGCACGGAGAGCTCTCTTCCCCTCCCATCCCTCCTTTTCTTTCCCAGCCAGGTCTTTTTATAGCCGTAGAGGATTAGGGATCAGACTATTTGACTCGCTGCTTCACAGTTTGACACCCAATTAATGAAGAGGTTTCAATAAGCAAGCTATTAATAAGCACCTTCCTTTGATTCCATGCACCGTCTTTATGAAGGCCCTTAGTAATGACGCTGGTTGCGCTAATTGAAAGCGTTCTGCTGTTTTATTTGTGTGTTGTGGAAAGCCTGTAGACGGCTGTGTGATGTCTCTCAACTATAATCACTATTGCAACGCGGTCCTCTCATGTTCGCGGCGCCGTAGCCGCTGACAGGCTGGGGATAAATGGATTGCCGAAAGCTCAATGCCATCTTCAGCGCTTTGCTTTGACAATCGACTCTGGGGATCGAAACAGCCAGTTGACTCCAAACCCTTGACCTTTAGGAAGGGCTACTGCCCAGGCCTGTTGGGAGTAGGAGCCGCTCAGGAAACCAATGGGATTGTTTGAGTTGAGTTGTTCTGCATGAAATGTTGGAGGGCACCTTGAGGGAACGCGATCAAAGGAACAAGAGACTGAGAAGATACCCCAAGTACTCCGACTGAAGCATTGCATTACCATATATTACTTTACCAGAGGACTAAGTAAAATGAGGGGTGCAATGAGGATATTTCAGAGGAGTTGGAAAAGATCTGATGATCTTAAAGGACCTGTTTCCTGGATGTTTTCATTCCTATGAAGCAAGTTAAGGATACTAGGCGTGCAGTTCTCTGCCCAGGCTAGGGAGTCTGTATATGGAAACTAAACTTATGTCACAAAGCAGCTGCACATTTACATATCCTTGTATTAAGACCACTGAGGAATAGCCCCACCTGTTTGGCCCAGGCTGCTTTCTGATTGAAGCTACCCCAATCAGAGGAGAGCTCATCCCTTAAAGGGTGTAGGAAAACTCCATCGCCCGTTTTGGGTGTAGTTTGATGGCTCAGATGGGTAACATACCACTTGTCTGGTGATTAAGCTACAGGGTGCCACCAAACCTCTACGTGTGGTGTAGCTCCATCGGGTGGTTGAATCCCAGTCGGGGTGACACCTGCTGAGCTACACCAGTCTGGGTGACTATGCTGAGCTACACCAATAAGAGTCCTTGGGCAAGACTCCTAACACTACATTGGCCCACCTGTAATCATTAATCCTCGCTCTGGATAAGAGCGTCAGCTAAATGCCATAAATGTAAATTCACAGTGATGTCATAAGGAACGTTTCAGCTGGACTGTTTAAGGCACCATACAGGGCAGCCAATCAGATACGAGTGTGTTCGTGATTGCGCCATGCACAACACTTTTGTTTTCTCCTATTGTCTTCTCCTTCTTCATTTTGGTACACATTTTTGTCCCCTTGTTTATATGATAATGGACATCTTTCCTGAATGTTTGGTCTTTTTGGTAATGGTAACGGGAAAACACTCAAACTCCACAAAGAACCCTGGACACGTAAGCCGGGAATGGAACCCAGACCCCTCTTGTTGTGTTTCACCCACCCCTGTACCACCATGCTGCCCACACTTAGCTACACTCATCACAGGGTTCAGTCAAGTGACCCACCATTTGGAGCATCCTACTCTGTCAGCCATGACCGTAGAGCCCAAAATGATCATCATTCCAAATGATTAAGGTAATCAGAAACATGGGAATGAGTTACGCGCCCCAGCCCCTGATGCAGTCTTGCACCAACAGTTTGAAAATGCCTGCTATGTAAAATTAATTAATGTTACATGATTATCAATAGCAGGACCAGGAACCAGGACCAGTCAGGAACCATACCACTTTAGGACCGGTTCTCGATCCTCATCCGTCTTCATTTGAAACGACAAACTTGGCAAAAAAGTTTCTTTCTGCAAAAAACAGCAACAACATGCCATCAAATTCACAATATAACAGGATGTCTCCTTTTTCACGTACACAATCTCAAGTGCAGTACCCTCTCGAAAGTTCAGAACCTGGGACTTTGATAGAATGTGTCTGCTTGTGTCTCTCAAGAAATAACTCATACCATCATGCTTCTGTTATTGCTAGAGATCCCAGCAGCATCCAAAGGGTCCACCACACCAGCGGAGATTCCGAGTAGCCCCAGGCTACCATCAAAACTATTCCCCATCGAGTTATCTCCTGAGAAGGTATGACCGATAGGATAACACCCAGCTTCAGATTTGAGATGGAGGGGGGCTCTTGACCTTTGCTGCCAGCTAGTTAGAATTCTGCCTCCTGAATTCTGAAGGTCCGTTCCAGCAGGCTGTAATCCCATAGAGCAGATTATTAACACGAGTCCTCATGCACACTACAGATAGGAAGTGCATCGGTCCCCTGCCAGCACCGTATCCTCTGGAAAGCATTCATCTCACACTCCCCGACTTAAATCTCTTTGGAGGACCATATGCCAGGTTTATCAGGGTCTTGGTTTAGAGTTACTCGCAGGGTCGTTCCACTGTTAGCCTCCTAACATTCTGACATCTCTTAGCCATCGGCTACTTGTGGTTACTAATAGAATAAGCCAGCCTGCATAAAATCAGTGGTAAAGAATCCCTGGCCTGGGGGTTACTAAATGGTCTGTGGCTTGGAAGTTCCAGCTTTTAGTAGACCTTCAGAGAAGGTTCTTCTCACATGCAATAGCCATTCATTCATTCATTCATTCATTCATTCATCGAGAGCTATTCAAGCAGTATGAGACAGACTGATAGGCTTAGTGGTGCTGTCATAGTGTCACATTAAATATCTGCCTTGCTAGATCTGCCCCAGTCAACTGTAGGTGCTATTATTGTAAGGGGAACCTTTAGGAACATCAGCAACTCAGCCACAAATTGCTAGACCATGCAAACTAACATAGCAGGTACCTGTCCTCTGTTAAATCAGTGACTTCAGGATTCCAAACTGCCTCTGGATGGACATCATCAAAAGACCTGTCCATGTTGAGCTTAATGAAATGAGTTTACTGAATACACACTGACCAGAGATCATCAGGTGGGGGTGTAAAGCCACTCTAGAGCACTGGGCTGGACATGTTCACTCAACATGTCTTCTGGAATTATGAAAATTGCTTCAGTTTCTAGCAGTCTGATGGAAGAAATCTAGACATGGTAGATGCCAGCAGAATGCTACCTACTTGGATGCATAGTTCCAGCAGTAAAGTTTCAGGGAGGTGTATAAGGACTATAACAGTTTACGTGGAGAAACTCAACCCCACCTTCAGGATAAGCTGGAACATAAACGGCGAGCCAGGTCGTCTTGTCCAACATCTGTATTTGACCAAATAGCCACAGATTCCCACAGACACATTTCCGGAAAATGTTCCAAAGTCTTCCCGGGATAGCGGAGGCTGTTACAGATGCAATGGGGTAACCAATGTCATATTAGTTGGTTGACGTTAGTTGGTTTTAGAATGGGATGATCAACAAGCTTCTATGGGTGCAATGTGCAGGCGTCTACATACTTTTGACCACCTAGTGTATACCAGGGAAAAGGCAAAAAACCTCCATCAAATCAAAACAGCCATCAACTCCAAGTTCTTTAATTTTCAGGAGATATTCCTGAAGGTATTAGATGTTCATATGCATAAGAAAGTCAAAGAAAAATTGGATGTGAGTTTCTAAAACTTGAATAATTCATATGTCACGCTCTGCCACGCATGGGCAATATTGCTGTACCTGATTGGACCAACAACCACGATTGCAGAACGTTTGGTGAGCAGTCATCCTATTAGTGTCAGCAGCATTGGCAACACAATGCAGGACTACATGCGCACAAACCATTTTGACAACAGCTCTTAACACCACGTCAACGTCGCCAAAGACTACGTTGGTGTCATGCCATACTGTCATGGAGTGACTCAGAATGGCACCAGGTCGTCTTCAGTGGTGAGTCTCGCTTTTGTCTTGGTGGAAATGACCACTGAAATGGTGGCACTGTGGTCAGTGCCAAGATGAACGGTTTGCTATAATGCGTCACATGTCCGGAACGCCTGATGTCACTCCACCTCCAGCCCTACTGCACCATCTGCAGGAACTGTGTGAGAATATTTAAGCTGCATGGGATGGATTATCACAGGACACCATTAGGAACTTATACACCCGTATAGGTCATTATAGAATGAGTTAGTGAACTGTGTACTGTTTGACCCGATCTTAAGTAAGCAGCTGGTCAACTGCTTGCTGGTTCGGTGATTGATTTGTTGTTTATTATTTCCATCATTTGTATTGAGGTGGCGGCCATCTTGCTTAAACTACCAATAGAGCTCCATCTAGGGACTAGCCTGGGTTCACGCTGGCCCTCAGCACAGGGATATTTTCCAACAAAGATTTCCTTCATGGACTTGTAGCTTGCCCTTGGAGCAGACCAGACAGTGATGGAAGATGTGACAGGAGCTTCCGTGATGCTTCTGCGGAATTGTACTCGGATGGGCTGCTGAGCTTTTGTGCTGCCATGATTGTCATTCTTCATGATGGAGTTTATGTTTGCCTCTCGGGGGAGCATGTTGAAAATGGAGGTCCGAGGGAATTGGAAGACTCAACCGCACTGAGAGCAATGCTGTTGATTTGGGGTGTCTGCAGAATCATTTCCAGGGTTCTAGTGATGTGGTATATGAAATAACCAACTGATTGACTTTGTAGTGTACACTTGTTGCCATCTATTGTATATCGTCGCTGTCCAAAGAAAAACATGTATCTCCATTTTTGTTGATTTTTACTTTTATGCCTCATTTGATAGCATGAGCTGATGTCTACACTCTGTGGAGATTTCATGAAGAATGGACCAACAGGAATGGCCCAAAACCGTTTGGAAAGACGTCTGGTTCCATTGACTTCCATTCAAATTAAATGAGGTTTTTGGCCACTCCTGAAAAGTTGCCATTTTGGAGATACCTGTTTTTCTTTGGACGGCGACGATATGCTGAATCAGATTTCATGTCGCATGTTTACTGAAGGGCTGGATGTTCAATTATTGGTAAGCTAATTAAAGAAAAAATATTGATATAGCTTCTTAACCATTAATTACAGCTTTATTACAATGTAATAACGTTACTTAATATAACAACTTACTTATAATTAGTGTAACTAAAGTAACTATTTGTGTACCGAATCCTACACTTTTTGATATATCAACATTGTTCCAACTCAGGTCTCAGCAGAAATGATGTGCTAGCATAGATCTTTTTGATTTGATGTACGATTTTCGTAAAAACTTTTTTTCTCCCATTAAGAATTAATAAGGTGTAAAACAGGACGACGCTGTGTCACATACACCGGGCTTACCGCAAGCCCAAATTCAATGTTGGTTCAACCTGCACTCGTCTTTTTTCTCCATCCCTCGTTCTTCCCAAAGTGCTCCATTTGTTTTTTGGCCCTGTGAAAACCCTATTGTCTCCTTTAACCAAAATCAACTATACTGCATATCGTCGCTGTCCAAAGAAAAACAGATATCTCCAAAATTTATTTTCTTTGTATGACAAATTGATTTTTTGTGAAGCTGCTTTGAGACAACTTTGGTTGTGAAAAGCGCTATATAAATAAATATTGATTGATTGATTGAAAATGGCAACTTTACAGGAGAGGCCAAAGCCCCCATTTAATTTGAATGGAAGTCAATGGAAGCAGACGTCTTTCCAGTCGGTTTTGGCCCATTTGACCTGGTCCATTCTTCATGAAATTTACAGACACTGTAAACAGCAGCTCATGTGATCCAATGAGACATAAAAGTAAACAAAAATGGAGATACATGTTTTTCTTTGGACAGTGACGATATACTCACTTAGGGCAGATCCCCAAACTCTAATCCACAGCCATACTAACCTGCACTCCTCTATTAGACTTTAGCAACTGGCTAGCAACAAGCTTAAGCTGCAGAACCACTTTGTATTTTCTTCAGGAAATGAAATTTTCTAGGTACGTTATGGGGTCATGAACGTGGGTGTGAATGCAGACTTGGGGGGTGCTGGTGCACTCAGAACCATGGTGCATAACTGGCTTAGAAGATGAATGAATGAATGAATGAATGACTGGACCTCACAAAAGGAAAACATTTGTGCTACCTGACAATAGCATTATGCTAGTTAGCTAGTTTTGGTTGTATTATTAATTACTCTGAACGTTAAAAGAGCATAGACTAGATAGACTTTGGAGGAGCGTTTAGAGTGTAGGGGTTGGGGGGTGTGCCCTTGTTTGTGGCGGATAGTTTAACAATCTGTCCCCAGACAAGCCTTCTCATTACGGGAACACATCTGGCCTCATTAACCAGCAATTTCTTCCACTTATGCAGCTTTCAGGAAGATCCTGACCTTCACCGATGCTTCCTTATTTGAGGTAACAATAGAGTCTAGACACACTCAGTAGCACAGAGGTGCTCCGACCTGACGTATTCCTTATCTTAGCACTTTATCTCAGGAAACTAATTGAAGAAACATAGTGGTTAATGAGGCCTGTTGTTTTTATATGATGCTATGGGATGAAGCAGAACACTGAAACACAATCCCATCAAGAATATCATATCACTGGGGCAGGAAGAAGCCCTGTGAAATTAACAGTAGAAGAAATATAAGCTAAGTCATCTAAACCTGCCAAAACTGCAAGGGAAGTTAGCAAGCCCCATCCCAGGACAGCACAAGTGACCATTTACTATCACAGTATGTTAGCAAATAAGCTAACCGGACAAACAATAAGTCACCTGTGACAGGATTTGGCATGTACTGGCTAAGTTTCTGGATGCAGGCCACATCAATGTTCAAGATTCTCTTGCTTCAAAGAATTCTACAGTTGGACCAGATTTGGTGGATGCCTTACCTGGGACATTTCCGAAGAGAATTCCCTGTAGACTGGGATTTTAGCCACTGCTGGTAGACCCATATGACCGTACGCTTCCATACACCTGCAGATTCAGCTACTTCCTTCACACTATGGTCTTTGGCCACGCCCAAATACTCAGTCCCTCCTTTTAGCCGATCATTAACATCTGCTCTGGAGCCGTTTTCCACACATGGAACGAGACATCCCCTGCACTGTAGCTCCTCTTCTCAATCTACGACCCGTCACTCACACCCCGCAGTATTTATAGCCCCATCATCCTCGTGCGGCGCCATCTGCAGGAGCCCGAAGTTAATACCACTGTTATGTTACCTGCAATTATTTTGTTAATGTGCTATTAGCACCCTCTACAGGCCAAATATTTTATTCCTTTTGTTTAGATATTTCCTTTCTCATTGGTTGTTAGAAGTCACATGATTACTGTCACACGATCAGTACAGTTTTCCATCAGCAAACTAGCTAGAGAACAGCTCATTCGAAGCCCTCTTGTTCATCTAGCTGCCTGTGTGAACTTAGCAGAAGCTTTGTTTGTGAGTAGATCAGTTCATTCATGTTTTTGAAAGTTATTTCTGCCTTTATTTCACTGTACATCATATTACTTTTGTATAATGTTTCAGTTTCACACCACTACTACTGCTACAGCTTACTAGAAGTGCCAAATCTTCAATAACTGGACACTCAAGTTTCGACCACAATTCTTGGTGCTCCTTCATCCCTGAAGCTACTTGGTGCCACTTCAGTCAAGGCAGCTAAAAGTGTTTAGCTCTCTGGTGAACCACCTTAGATTTGAGTGATTTTCTGTCTGGTGAGCTGAACAACAAATTGCCATGAAATCTGACATGAAGTCGACCGACATGAAGCTGGACTTGTATCAGCTAAAACGAAGGTGCCAAACTCTTTGATTTTGTGGAGTGATGGTAAAAAATCAGCACGTTGTTTCTCTATATCGGATAAAAGAGTTGTGAACAATGTACAAGCTGTATATCAGTCAGGAATCTGGCACCGAAGCAAAGCACCATTTAAAAAGCAGTATTTTTAAGGCTGCCTGACGTATCTGACTCACTGCTTCCTGTTTTCCAGGGAGTGGTAGATTGCTGTTACGGTTGGATCTGGCAGTACATTATTGTGGCTGAAGTCTACAAGCTGGTTTCTGCCATAGGCATCACATTCGGGTCCTGAAGGGCCACGGACCATAAATACATTGTTTTGTCTGTTCTGAGACTTACAGTTCCGCTCGTGAAGGGCTTGCTGGTTAGCGTAGAGCTGAATTAGGTCTGCTGAATCATGGGAAAGGGGATTCTGCAGTGCTGTGGATCCTCTGAGACTGAAGTCAAACACAGCTGCTCCAGAGGTCAGCCTTTATAGGATGGAGTTAAAGTCCTTGTTTACAGGGTTAAGCCGTTTTTGACCTGTAGGGGTGAGGAAGAGGGGCAGTAATGGACCACAGGAGGACTCGGGATTTTAGATGGGTCACGGAATCTGAGTGCAAACAGACTGCGGTCAATAAAATCTCATATATTTAATATTGTTGTTCACCTGTAATAACAAACCGTATTATTGTATGGTACCATCACCACCAACAATACCACCAACAATACCAACAATAATTATAACAACATAACAACAATGTAAATGACAGTAACAGCAATAACAATAATGGCAACAATAACAACAGCAACAACATTAATGTTAACAATAACAAAATCATATATATATATATATATATATATATATATATATATATATATATATATATATATATATATATATATATATATATATATATATATAATTTTAACCATAACAGTAATGAAAACTCTGTTAACAGCAACAACAAAAACATCCAACAACTTAAATAACAACAATAGCAGCAACAACAATAAGAGCAAAACACAAACATAAATAACAGCAATAACAACATTAATAACAGCAACAGCGACACTACAATAGCATCAACAACATAACAATGGCAGCAACAACATTAACAACAGCAATAACAACATTAACAACATAAATAACAACATTAATAACAGCTGCAACATTAACATCAAACAACAAACTACAATAGAAACAATAACAGCAATATGAATGACAATGATTGCAACCATGCTAACAATGGCAACAACATTAGTATCAACAATAACAATAATGAAAACAACAATAACAGCAACAACAACACTACAATAGTATCAACAACATAACAACAGCACCAACAACATAACAACAGCAGCAGCAACATTAACAACAGCAATAACAACATTAATAACAGCAATGACAGCATTAATAACAGCAATAACAACATTAATAACAGCATTAATAACAGCAATAACAGCATTAATAACAGCAGCAACAACATTAACAACAGTAGCAATGACAACATAACAATGACAACAACAACATTAATAACAGCAATAACAGCATTATTAATAGCAATAAGAACATTATTAACAGCAATAGCAACACAATAGCAACAACAAAATTAATAACAGCAATAACAGCATTAATAACAGCAATAACAGCATTATTAATAGCAATAACAGCATTATTAATAGCAATAAGAACATTATTAACAGCAATAGCAACACAATAGCAACAACACAATTAATAACAGCAATAACAGCATTAATAACAGCAATAACAGCATTATTAATAGCAATAAGAACATTATTAACAGCAATAGCAACACAATAGCAACAACAACATTAATAACAGCAATAACAGCATTAATAACAGCAATAACAACATTAATAACAGCAATAACACCATTATTAACAGCAATAGCAACACAATAGCAATAACAACATTAATAACAGCAATAACAACATTAATAACAGCAGCAACATTAACATCAAACAACAAACTACAATAGCAACAGCAATATGAATGACAATAGCAATAATAACTATGATTGCAACCATGCTAGCAATGGCAACAACATTAGTATCAACAATAACAATAATGAAAACAACAATAACAGCAACAACAATACCACAATAGCACCAACAACATAACAACAGCAGCAGCAACATTAATAACAGCACCAACAACATAACAACAGCACCAACAACACTACAATAGCACCACCAATATAACAACAGCACCAACAACATAACAACAGCACCAACAACACTACAATAGCACCACCAATATAACAACAGCACCAACAACATAACAACAGCACCAACAACATAACAACAGCACCAACAACACTACAATAGCACCACCAATATAACAACAGCACCAACAACATAACAACAGCACCACCAATATAACAACAGCGCCAACAACATTAATAACAGCAATA
Source organism: Prochilodus magdalenae (assembly GCA_024036415.1). Taxonomy (NCBI): domain Eukaryota; kingdom Metazoa; phylum Chordata; class Actinopteri; order Characiformes; family Prochilodontidae; genus Prochilodus; species Prochilodus magdalenae. The sequence goes on along the minus strand of JAMWET010003234.1, from coordinate 142,926 downwards.
ACAGCATTAATAACAGTAATAACAACATTAACAACAGTAGCAATGACAACATAATAATGACAACAACAACATTAATAACAGCAATAAACAACAACATAGGACAACAACAACAGGAGCAACATCAACAACATTATTAATAACAACAATAACAACAGCAGCAATATTAATAACATTGATGGCAACAACATCAGTATATGCAATAATAGCACTGATGGCAAAAAATAATAACAAAACATAATAATATTATTAACAACATTAATAATTATTATTATAACATTAGGTACTTAGTTATTGAAGTTGTTATTATTGTTATTAATGTTATTGTTGTAGTTATACTGTAGTATTATTGATGTTTGTATTATTTACTAATATATAATAATATATTATATAGTAATATTAATAAATCAGATGATAACAGTATAAATCACTGAAACCTTTTCCAAACCACCAGCCATTATACAGCTGAACCAGCCTGGAGCCTTGTATTCAGGCCTGGGCGAGGATCCCTGCACAACCACCTGCTCTCTCTCATGGACCCCCATCACCTCCAAGACCGCGCTCAGGCTCTTTGACAGAGACCACTGGCACAGAGTTTTAATGTGGCAGGCAGGAACAGGTCAAAGCTGCCTGTCCTTTCTCTACACCGTGACAGTTCTGAAAGCCTGTATGAGACATCTATCAAATTCTGAGATGGGATGAATAAATGGATTCTCCACCTGCAGGTATGCCAGTCACAGAAACCATTTCACCCAAGCAGCGGCTACTCCGGCGCGGAGGAACAGTGGCTCCAAATTGACAATCGCTGACAGATAGAGATGCTTAAACAAGACAGTTCCTAAATAACACTGAACAATGACCCTGGACTGCAATCATCTGAAGTCTCCCTGAGACTGACCAGTCTGCACTGTCCCTCCAAACTCTATGACTCAGCTCCACCACAGCCGATATGTCAGCAAACCATGTGGAGCAATTAGCATCACATATGCAGCTTGATCAGGCTTTATGAGCAGATCAGAGACACAATGCTTCACCCTGCGTGTTTATTGCGATAACAACGCGATGGTAACTTCAGGCTCCTGCAGATGGCGCTGCACAAGGATGCTGGGGCTATACATACCTGCAGGGTGTGAGTGATGGGATCCATAGATGGAGAAGAGGTGGTACAGTGCAGTAAACGTCTCGTTCCATACAGAAGTTTGTCTCTCAGTATGGCGTCGGGACACCATGTTTGCTAACACCACATGCCAGACGTCTCAGCATGGAGGTGTAGAGGTTGTCCTGTGACAATCCATCCCATGCAGCTTGAAAGTTCTCACACAGTTCCTGCAGATGGTGCGGTAGGGGTTGAGGTGGAGTGACACCAGTCCCAAAACTGTTCATCTTGGTGCTGACCACGGTGTCTTCACACGTGGATTCGTTGGTGGTCTCCGCTAAGACAAAAGCGGGACTCGTCACCGAAGCTCTGTGGGCATGTAGTCCAGCGTCATGCAGCCGTCTGCCAACGGTGCTGGCACTAACAGGATGACTCATGGAGGACACCACTGCTCACTGACTGTCCGCTGTCATGGCTGTTGGGGCCGGCAGGTACACTGGAAGGGCTCGTCCCTGCTCACGATGTGAATTATTTGCATCTCCATGATGCCAAACCCACCCACCACGTTGCCTTCCAGCTATTCTGGGTGCAACTATACCTTTGACGATGCTACGAGTGTAGCATAGCGTGCCGCAGCAATGTGTACTGTAGATCTGGTGCCATTGTGGAGTGGATAATCCCAATTTCTCAACAAGAAAATAGAGTTCCAATTATTTGGAGATATTACCCCAGCCTAGATTCCATCAAGACTAGCATATGGGTCCCTGGCAGTGAATAGGCTTTCTCACTCGTTACAGTATACAACAAGCCATTATTATATCGGTACCAGGCGGCTTGGTCCTAGTTTTTCTTCTCACCATCGGGGAAAAAAAAGGCAAGAGGAAAACAGAGAAAGCCTTCAATCTGCAATTTCCTTTACTCAGCAGTTCACCTTGCTAGTGGGTATGCTCTCCTTGAGAAATGGCCCAATTTGCCACTGGAAACTGTTTGGAACGTGTAGAAAAGCCTTCAGAGAGTGATTTAAGCTGCTCCGAAGACAAAAGGCAGCCCAGCTCCTTATTGCCGATAATTTTACGTTATGGTATATTGCCTGGTGTTTCCATTACTCCACCTGCACCCCCCATCCCCACCACCCCCCACAATAAATTTAAAAGCCGCTTGCTGCTTAAGAGGAGTTGATATATGCCACACCTGTGTAACTTTGTGAAATGCCTTACTTTGAGACATATCGCCCTAGATTAAAAACTCATTAAGGCCACCTGGAGCTAAAATCTTTAGCATTATTATGATAAAGTGGCGCGTATCATTGATTTCATGTGTTAAAGCCATTAAAGGCAAGGCCCTAACAATAAAGCCTGGAGGTGTACTCGCTCAACCAAGCTGACCGCTCTGGGTTTTTCTTAGCTTTAGTGTATCAACTATTATAGCCGTAATTGTGCTGCTTTCTTCACGAACCGCACAGTGGCTACTGAGGGTATTTGCTGGCAATCCACCGAAAGCTTTGAACGGGTGTCAGGGTGATAGACAGATCAAGGAAGTACATCTCCTGCCTTTGATTGGCAAAATTCTTTCAGACTGCATGAACTTGTTTGAAGTATTGATATATGGTACTGTGCTAAAGATGCCCTTCCATGCCTTGATCAGATTTCCTATTATACATAAGAGTTCCAGACACGATTATATAGGACTCCTAATAACCACCTGAAAGACCTGGTAGACCAGTCACCATATGAAAACATGAGTCACCTGTGACTGAAATGTACCTAATAGCGTGTAACACCTCCATGAGCACCAATGACTGCATTTGGCATGCCCTGGACAAGTTTCTGGATGTAGGTCCCATCAGTGTTCAGACACTATTGCATCACGGAATTGAGCAGTTGGGCCAGATTTGGTGGATGCCTTCCCTGGCACAGTTCCGAAGAGAATTCCCTGTTTTAGCCACTGCTGGTAGACCCCTATAAGCGTACTCTAATTTTACCCCATCATTAACATCTACTTTGGAGCCATTATCCACACATGGAACGAGGCATTCCCTGCACTGTAGCACCTCTTCTCCATCTATGGATCATGTCACTCACACTCCGTAGGTATTTAAAGCCCCATCATCATCGTGCAGCGCCATCTGCAGGAGCCTGAAGTTACTACCACCTTAAACACACAAGGGACAAAAGGTTGTCGAGTGAACTTAGATGGTGATGTTGTTGGGCTGACCACCATATTGTCCATTGGACTCTTTTATGAAGCATTTATGGGCATTTTGTGGGAATTTGTAAGAAAATGCAAGCTGTTGAATTCATACTCTAAACAATAGTAGATTATCATCAAAATCTACAGCATCCTGTGGGCAGCGTCATGTGGGCAGCATCCTCTGGGCAGCATCCTGTGGGCAGCATCCTCTGGGCAGCATCCTCTGGGCAGCGTCCTGTGGGCAGCATCCTCTGGGCAGTGTCCCGTGGACAGTGTCCTGTGGGCAGCGTCCTGTGGGCAGCGTCCTGTGACCACTGGTGAAGGCTACAGGACGACCAACCCTGCACTGTGCAGCAGCAGATGAGCTATCGTCCCTGACTGTACAACTACAAGGTGGACCAACAAGGTAGGAGTGTCTAATAGAGTGGACAGTGAGTGGACACACTGTCTAAACATTCCAGCAGCACTGCTATGTCTGCTCCACTCACACCAGCACCACACACACTAACACCCCACCACCACCTCAGTGTCACTGGAGTGCTGAGAATAATCCACCACCCACATCGTACCTGCTCTGTGGTGGTCCTGCCGGGGCCCCAACCATTGATGAACAGGGTGAAAGGGGGCTAACCCCTGTATCATTCCACAGTCTGTGCTTCTATATGGTTATTTGAGTTGATGAAATGGACAGTGAGTGCAGATTTAAGGAGGGATACCTAACGAAGTGGACACCTCTGAACGTCTCGCTTGTGAGTATGTGTTGATATGACCCAAGGAATGCAGCGCGGTAATCCCAGCTCTTCGTCATCAGCATGATTCGGAATGTTTCAAAGCTCCATCATCCTCTTATTTCCTGCATGGCCTCCACAACTGCTGCTCACAGCTGTATCTAGTTATGGGATTACTGTTTTAAAATGGAGCGTAATTCGCCGCTTTTATGGATATAATGGTTTCTGTTTCTGGCCTCCGATCCGATGCTAATTCGTATGCGAGCTAATTCTTGAGTGACGTTCCTTTTGTTGAAAAGAGCTGACTAAATGTCTCGGAGGTCATGCAAACTTGCCCAGCAGGGGTTGCGCATCAAATAGAGGGAAATGTTTCTAGACAGTGGGTTCTTCTCCAGCACCAGTCCAGAGACAGGCAGGCAAATCCCTCTCAGTTTTAATGAGCTTTCCGATGCGGGTGGGGGTGCGGTGGGGGATGGATGTGGAAAATGTTTGGACCTCTGCCATATTCATATAATCCACTTTTATTCCCACACCTCAATGAAGACGTCCAAGAGCGCCGGGGAAGGGAATATTTTAGGATTCCAAAATAAGCAACAAAGCCGCAGATATTTTTTTCCGTGGAAGGTTTCAGCAACGATGCCATGTTCTCCCGCTGTCATATGAATCTTCAGAGTTTTGTTTTTGTTATTGTTTGAAAAATCCTGCTGCCTATTACATTGTGTAAACAAGTGATGGTGGAAATAATCAAATCTTTTTTTTTTTTTGGTAAATAATGGTATTTAATGGTAATTCCTTGGAATACAATCTCAGAGTGTGAGAGTTTGGGAGCATCAACAAGCAGAAATGAAATATAATAAACAAAACAAGTCGCTGTTCAAAGAAAAACATTTCCATTTTTGTTGATTTTTACTTTTATGCATCATTTGGACTCGAATCTGCCGTTTACACCATGTGAAAATTTCATGATGAATGGACCAACATAAATAGCCCAGAATTGCTCGGGGGAAAACGTCTGGGTCCATTGACTTACATTAAGTTACCTCAGCTTTTGGCCCTCTCCTGTAGAGTCACCGTTTTGGAGGTACTAGGTTTTCCTTTGGACAGCCTTCAGTGTATATGAGTGAGTTAAGAACTGTACTGGAACTGCAGTGGAGCTTCTGTTGGTGCCTTGAGCAACCATGATCAACTATCTCAGCCCCCTACGTATCACTTTGCGTCGGTTTGCTCTTTGAAAGTGCTACTCCCGGTTCCTTCCAATCATTTCCATGCAGTTCATTTCAGCCACCACTCAGAATGGGATGGACATATAATAAAGTAGTTCACACACAAAGTCTAATAAACAGGTTATAATCTTGCAAATAAATATAGAAGAAATGCAGCTGGCTGATATTGATGGCTGAACGGTGGTCAAATATTAGGAACCAAAATAACCTGAAACTGGCAGTATGTAATTGTAATAGAATTGATGAACTGATAAATGGGCTGTCAAATCACATTGGTGAATTGGTGTGCAGTACCGTAATGATGAGCCACACAAGTCATAAGCTTCGCTAGGACTGTCATAGTTTATGTTTAATGACAGGCTAGACTAACTCAGGGTAAGGCAGCGTATTAATATACAGTGTTCCATTATTTTTACTCAGGAAGTGACTGTTTGTATTGCACAAACAATAACTCAGATTTTTATTGTAATGCCACCCAGGCTTTCTCTCTCTCTCTCTCTCTCTCTCTCTCTCTCTGTCCTCTCTCTCTCCCTTTCTCTCTCTCTTTCCATCTACATGTCCCTTTACATCTATCTATCTATCTATCTATCTGTCTATCTGTCTATCTGTCTATCTATCTATCTATCTATCTATCTATCTATCTGTCTGTCTGTCTGTCTGTCTGTCTGTCTGTCTGTCTGTCTATCTACCTGTCTGTCTGTCTGTCTGTTTGTCTATCTATCTATCTATCTATCTATCTATCTATCTATCTATCTATCTATCTATCTATCTGTCTGTCTGTCTGTCTGTCTGTCTGTCTGTCTGTCTATCTACCTGTCTGTCTGTCTGTCTATCTATCTATCTATCTATCTATCTATCTATCTATCTATCTATCTATCTATCTATCTATCTATCTGTCTGTCTGTCTGTCTGTCTGTCTATCTATATACATACATATATCTAGATATATGTATGTGTATATGTGTGTGTGTGTGTGTGTGTGTGTGTGTGCACAAACGGTATACAATTGTTATAGTTTATAGATAATGTTATCAGATATAAGTAAGTAGACGACCAGGTCTGGACCAGCTGCAGCCTATGAAGACATCTGTATAAGATAAGATAAACTTATCATCCCACCTGGGGAAATTTGCCATATATATTTTCTCACATTGGGAATAAGTACATTAAGGCATTAAATTAAGGCATACGTACAAGTTATTCAAATATTGTCCATGATAAATTACACAGAAACTACAACAACTGCATATACCATTAAAATTGTCTGAGTTTAGTGTTTGCACGCTATGCCTTTATAACAGCTTCCCTTCTTTTTGGGCGACCTGCTGTCAGTTTTCAGTGACTGAATGTTGAGATCTGAACTCAGGGGTTGCCGTTTCTGAGACGGTTCTTAGCTTAATTAGAACTTGATTAAGATTTCCTGTGGCCATCTATATGAAATCTATGTGAAAGGTTCTACAGCAGCTTTAAAAAAGTTTGCTCTAACAGTGATTCTTTAAGGAACTGTCAACTAAAAGGTTCTTTAAAGAACCAACAGAGGTCAGTGGAGCCGTGGAACATTTCCTGGAGTGATGGAGCTCCATTCAGATCTGCAGAAATGAGAAACCCATGCCAAAAAATAATATATCTATGGAGTGGGCAGTTTTATCGGTGTGCTAGTCCTTCTGTTGCGCCGGCAGCCAGAATGTTGCCATTATGCACGGTTCAGCTTGTGCAGTCAGGCAGCCCGGGCCACATTGGAGCTGGAACATGTCTGAGACGTCCGCTTGGCAGGGATGGTATTATCTGTGCCCTGTAAAGAAGAGCCTTAAGGAAGACGGATTGTTCTCAGCTGAAAGTATCCATTGTCCCTATTGTTCTTTTCCAATCCCAGTCAGCACACTGCCTGTCACCTCAGAGCCGAGGAGAGACCTGACTTCTAATGTTACCTGTTCTGTCTGTGTGTGCTCCAGTGGGATGTGTGGAGGACTTGTGGATGGGCTGCATCTGGGGAGCACTGGGGGTCGGTTTTCTGCTGGTAGAAAGGCTCTGTAATGAAACCTTTCCCATGCTGTAGCAAGTTTCGAAAAAGAGTTATTTGAAAGTTTCTGTAGAAGAACTAAAGCAGCTATTATTATAAAAGAGCTGGGCAGTTGTAATCAACCTTACGAAAATGCCTAAAGAACCTATACCTGATCTTAAAGCATTGTTCAAGGCTATTCCTAGGACCATGTGTCTGAGACAGGAACAATATAGCAACTGCCATTGAACCGCTGGGAGACCTGCTCTGGAATGAGACCTTCTCATACAGTACCAGGTTCCAAAAAGGGTTCTTTGGAGAGGAACTGTTATGCTAAAAGGGCTGTGTATGCATAATCAGCCTTAAGAAGTCTAAAGAACCTCCATCTGATCTTAAGGCATGAAGTTTAAGGCGTTTTCTAGGACAGTGAAGACCATCAAGAACAATATAGCAACTGCAGTGGTACAGTTCTTTGACAAGCTTTGCATGGAGACCGTTACATACAATAACAGATTCTGAAAAAGGTTCTTTGGAGAGTTTCTGTAGAAAAACCAAAACAACTATGACTATAAAAGACCTGCACATGCATAATCAGCCTTATGAAGTGTAAAGACCTCTACTTGATCTTAAAGCATTGTGCAAGGCTATTCCTAGGACCATGTGTCCGAGACAGGAGCAATATAGCAACTGCTGTAGTCCTGCTCTGGAATGAGACCTTTCCATACAGTACCAGGTTCCAAAAAGGGTTCTTTGGAGAGAAAGTGTTATGCTAAAAGGGCTGTGTATGCAAAACAAGCCTTAAGAAGTCTAAAGAACCTCCATCTGATTCTAAGGCATTAAGTTTAAGGCATTTTCTAGGACCATAAAGACCATCAAGAACAATATAGCAACTGCAGTGGAACCGTTCATAGACAAACTCTGCACGGAGACCGTTACATACAATAACAGGTTCTGAAAAGGGTTCTTTGGAGAGTTTCTGTAGAAGAACCAAAGCAACTATGACTATAAAAGACCTGCACATGCGTAATCAGCCTTATGAAGTGTAAAGAGCTCTACCTGATCTTAAAGCATTGTGGAAGGCTATTCCTAGGACCATGTGTAATCGCTGGTAGACCTGCTCTGGAACAAGACCTTTCCATACAGTACCAGCTTCCAAAAAGGGTTCTTTGGAGAGGAACTGTTATGCTAACAAGGCTGTGTATGCATAAACAGCCTTAAGAAGTCTAAAGAACCTCCATCTGATCTTAAGGCATTAAGTTAAAGGTGTTTTCTAGGACAGTGAAGACCATCAAGAACAATATAACAACTGCAGTGGTACAGATCATAGACAAGCTTTGCATGGAGACCGTTACAAACAACAACAGGTTCTGAAAAGGGTTCTTTGTAGAGTTTCTGTAGAAGAACCAAAGCAACTATGACTATAAAAGACCTGCACATGTGTAATCAGTCTTATGAACTGTAAAGACCTCTACTTGATCTTAAAGCATTGTGCAAGGCTATTCCCAAGATCATATGTCCGAGACAGGAACAATATAGCAACTGCCATTGAACCGCTGGGAGATCTGCTCTGGAACAAGACCTTTCCATACAGTACCAGGTTCCAAAAAGGGTTCTTTGGCGAGAAAGTGTTATACTAAAAGGGCTGTGTATGCAAAACCAACCTTGAGAAGTCTAAAGAACCTCCATCTGACCTTAAGGCATGAAGTTTAAGGCGTTTTCTAGGACAGTGAAGACCATCAAGAACAATATAGCAACTGCAGTGGTACAGTTCATAGACAAGCTTTGCATGGAGACTGTTACAAACAACAACAGGTTCTGAAAAGGGTTCTTTGTAGAGTTTCTGTAGAAGAACCAAAGCAACTATGACTATAAAAGACCTGCACATGCATAATCAGCCTTATGAAGTGTAAAGAGCTCTACCTGATCTTAAAGCATTGTGGAAGGCTATTCCTAGGACCATGTGTAATCGCTGGTAGACCTGCTCTGGAACAAGACCTTTCCATACAGTACCAGCTTCCAAAAAGGGTTCTTTGGAGAGGAACTGTTATGCTAACAAGGCTGTGTATGCATAAACAGCCTTAAGAAGTCTAAAGAACCTCCATCTGATTCTAAGGCATGAAGTTTAAGGCGTTTTCTAGGACCATGAAGACCATCAAGAACAATATAGCAACTGCAGTGGTACAGATCATAGACAAGTTTTGCATGGAGACCGTTACATACAACAACACGTTCTGAAAAGGGTTCTTTGGAGAGTTTCTGTAGAAGAACCAAAGTAACTATGACTATAAAAGACCTGCACATGTGTAATCAGCCTTATGAAGTGTAAAGACCTCTACTTGATCTTAAAGCATTGTGCAAGACTATTCCCAAGACCATGTGTCCGAGACAGGAACAATATAGCAACTGCCATTGAACCGCTGGGAGACCTGCTCTGGAATGAGACCTTTCCATACAGTACCAGGTTCCAAAAAAAGTTCCTAGAAGAGAAACTGTTATGCTAAAAGGGCTGTGTATGCAAAACAAACCTTAAGAAGTCTAAAGAACCTCCATCTGACCCTTAAGGCATGAAGTTTAAGGGGTTTTCTAGGACAGTGAAGACCATCAAGAACAATAAAGCAACTGCAGTGGTACAGATCATAGACAAGCTTTGCATGGAGACCGTTACATACAACAACAGGTTCTGAAAAGGGTTCTTTGTAGAGTTTCTGTAGAAGAACCAAAGCAACTATGACTATAAAGGACCTGCACATGCGTAATCAGCCTTATGAAGTGTAAAGACCTCTACCTGATCTTAAAGCATTGTGCATGTGTCCGAGACAGGAGCAATATAGCAACTGCTGTAGACCTGCTCTGGAATGAGATCTTTCCATACAGTACCAGGTTTCAAAAAAAGTTCCTAGGAGAGAAAGTGTTAAGCGAAAAGGGCTGTGTATGCATAATCAGGCTCAAGAAGTCTAAAGAACCTCCATCTGATCTTAAGCCATTAAGTTTAGGGCGTTTTTCTAGAACCTATATAGCAAATTTAGAGGAAGTGCTGGTAGACCTGCTCTGGAATGAGACCTTCCCATAGAGTAGCAGGTTCCAAAAAGGGTTCCTTGGGGAGTTTCTGTGGAAGAACTAATGCAACTATGATTATAAAAGATCTGCACATGTGTAATCAGCTTTATGAAGATACAAGATGGACAATCCCAGCATAAGCAGACCCCAAAGGTTGAGGGAATTGTTGTTACTTCAGGATGGGAATTTAATTTACACCTCCGGATTAAAAGCAGAAGGTGACAATTTAATATGCAAGACTTCAGAATGGGGAGCTGTCTTGAGACGTCAGGAGTCATATTCGTTTATGATGTACAGGCATTCTGGGTAAAGACATGTATTCAGTGTAAGCGTCTTTGGAGTGAACTTTGAGACAATGGTAGCACCACCTAGTTTGGAAATGTATAGAAGACCAGGAGGTGCATTACATCAACTCCTGAACACTGTATAACAATGGAAGCTCTGTACCATATGGTGGCCATTGAATTCAATCAGCCCAGGAGTGCGGTGTTCAGCATACACCTGGGAATATAGCTTTGAGTCTTTTTGCTTTAACCAGAACCAAGCATCTAATGTTTATATCTAGAAGCAGAGCTGTTTAATTTTGATGTCTGGTCTGGTCAATTGGAGTCACTAAGCCACCACTGCATTATGCAAGTTTAAGACCTTTCCTACAACCATGGGTCCAAATCGAGATCCATATAGGAACTGCAGTGGAGCTTCTGTTGGTTCCATGGGCACCCATGACCAATGCCCCCCAGGCCCCTAAGTATAAACCCCCTCACCTCATACGCGTGACTACTATATGATTGGTTTAATAGGTTTTACCTGAGTCTAAATAATGGCTCCAGCTCAGTTATCCATTGAAATTCATGTTGATAGACTTCATGTACTCTCTGTTCCTGAAACTAGCCTCATTCAGAGCAAAGAGATGAGTAAAAAGTGGGGAGGAGGTAAGGATTATCATAAACGCTTTCATTCCAACAATATTTGGTGCTTGTTGCTGATGCTATTAGCCAGAGAGTTTCGAGATCAATCAAGGTCAATTTTCCTGGCAAAGGAATTCTTCCCTGTTGAGCAGTAACATCAGAGAGCGGCCTTTTAAAGGGAACAACCTATTTGCGAGAACCTTGTGACTACACCCTGAGAGCTGCACCGCCTGGTCAGCTGAATATAACTTTACATCACCCAGCAAACTGAATTGCCGTGCCGTGACCTGGCGGCTGGAGAGTCAGCTATAAAGCTTCCCCCTCCTGCTGACTCCTGAAGTGCTAACAAAAATGGGGAAATTCTTCAATGATTTGGAGTTAGCTGTTTGCCGTTGTACTTTTTGTCAGCTTGACGGATACATCAAGCCCTCCACCATAACTCTTGTTGAGACACTGATTGTTCTGCAGTGCAGGAAGGGTTAGGGGGGTAATTTCATTTCAAAACTTTGCCAGTGTAGATCGTCAGTATTGTATTTCTCAGGGAATGGGGCGGAACCATCACTGTAAGTATGTTGGGCATGCTGGAACAAAGGTCTTTGTTTTTGATGTTGGTAGAAGAAAATAAATAACAAAAAATGAAATAAACCAAAAAAGAACCACAAAAAAACAAAAATAATAATAATAACCATCACTCCCCAAGTATATACACTCAACCTCAAAAGAACAGAACCACAAACAGCTGCACCCAGAAAGAAGCAAACGACAGGAATGAAAATTGGTGGGTGGGTTTGACATTGGGAGACATGCACATAATTCAAGTTTCACGCTCGGCCACACATGTGACATAAGCAAGGACGAGTCTTATTGGTGTACCTGACTGACCCAACAGCCATAACTGGGGACATTCAGTGAGTACTGATGCCTCCATGAGTCGTCCTGTTAGTGCCAGCACCGTTGGCAAATGGCTGGACGACCCAGGGCTACATGCACAAAGGCCGTTACCACGACTGCTCCTACCATCACGTCAACATCACGAAAGACTGGAATGGTGTCGTACCAGACTGTCATGGAGTGACTCAGAATGGCAGTGGGTCATCTTCAGTGACGGGTCCTGCCTTTGTCTTGGCAGACGACCAACGAATCCATATGTGGAGGCACCGTGGTCAGCACCAAGATGAACGGTTTGTTGTCACATGTCCAGAAGGCCTGGTGTCACTCCACCTCCACCCCTACCGCACCATCTGCAGGAACTGCGTGAGAACATTCAGTCTGGATGGGATGGAGCCTCTACAAGTCCATGCTGAGTCGTCTGGTTTGTTGTGTTAACAAACATGGCGGCCCGACGCCATACTGAGAGACTTCTGTATGTGTAGCTCAATAAATATTGATCATATCAGTCTAAATGTATCATCAGTTATTGTTCCTGGTCACCTTTATCTTCCTTCCCAACAGCCCTGGATGACACTTCCTCCCGGCTCATCACTGAAGATGACCCACTGTCACCTCATGACAGTCTGGCAAGACACCACTGCAGTCTTTGGTTGACACTGACGTGGTGTTAAGGTCTGTCAAGGGGTTTTGACGTCGCAACGGTCTGTGTGCATGTATTCCTGCGTCGTGCAGCCATCTGCCAATGGTGCTGGCACTAACCGGATGGCTCATGGAGGGCATCACTCCTTGCTGAATGTCCGAAGTCGGACATTGACGCTGGCATGTCTCACAATGTCAAATCTACCCAAGTTTCATTCCTTGATTCCTTCCAGGTGCAACTACGTGTGCAGCTGTTCTTTGGTTGATGAGTGTATGATGTCTATTTGGAGTACTTAGTGGGCCCACTAAATGTCACTCATACATTTAGGGCACATGCCCAAGACCTGGCAAAGCGTGAGGAATTATGACATCACTGAAAGGCAAGTGGAAAAGCCGGGAATGGTCTGGGCTAGAGCTGAACAATAAATCATATTCACATTCATTGGCATCGCTATATGAACATAGCGATAAACATTATTTACTGCAGGTTTTCACACCGACCTCGCCCGTCATGCGGCACGCCAGCAGTCCCTTGGCAGAACCAGTATAGAAATGCAGTGTTATGTTATTATGCAGGGCACCTTAATGATATCTCTATAATTCTCATTTTGAGACTGAGATCTTATGTCCAGGAGTAAGCCTGGATGGACGTTACCGTCAAATGGATGAGACTGAGACTAAGACTTGGCTAAATGGAAAAAGAGAAAGAATGTCCAACCCTTGCCCTTATTAGATCTCCTATTCCATTGATAAGACTCATGGGAAATGTGTAGCCGCCCAAACGCAACCTCCAATGTTGAGAAAGTTGGTTGAATTTTGGAGCCTCACAATGTACACTGTTTGCCAAAGTATTCACTCACACATCCAGATTCTGGTTTCCCATTTCCTTCCATGGCCACAGGTGGAGCACCTAGGCATGCAGACTGTTTGACAGACATCTGTGAAAGAATGGCTCGCTCTCAGGAGCTCAGGGGAGAGAGAATGGTTCTTGTCTGACTGCACTGTGCCAGGTGTGAAGTATAGTGTGGGGTTGTCTTTCAGGAATTGTGTTCGGCCCCTTAGTTCCAGTGAAAGGATCTCCTAATGCTTCAGCAGACCAGGAGATATACTGCTCCCAACTCCCCATGACTGTAGACCAGTGCACAAAGCAAGGCACTTTTTTTTTTTATTTATTTATTTATTTATGTATTTATTTATTATTTATTTTTTTATTTTTTTTATTTTTTTTTATATTTGCAGAGGCATTCTCATTATTATTATCATTATTATTATTATTATTATTATTATTATTATTAATGTATTTATTTGTTGATATTTGCAGAGACATTGTTGTTATTATTATTACTATTACTATTATTTTTATTATTATTGTTGTTGTTGTAGCTGTTGTTATTTATTTATTTGTTTATTTATTTTCAGAGATCTTCTCATCATTGTTATTTTGTTATTGTCATTATTTTGTTGTTGTTTTTATTTATTTATTTATTTGTTTTGTTGTTATTTGTTTGTTTATTTACTTATTAATTTTTGAAGAACTTAAAATGATTTATGTATTTAAAACTGATGTTTTACTCTGTACATTGAAACCTGTTAAAGATGTTCAGTGTCCTCCCGAGCTGTTGGAGTTTATGGAGCACTAGTAATTGTTGCCCATGTGTTTTGGAGAGAAGCCTCAGCGGAAGATGAAGTTAATAAACAACAAAGTGAAGTTTTTACAGCCTCTCTGTCCCAGTTTTACATGCCAATAATTCCTGGGGGGAGGGAAGGGACGGGGGGCTACATAGCAGGTCTTAAATACTGTTTCTCTGACATGCTGAACTAAAACCTCTGTATTAATAATAATTCCCCATAACAGAATATGCCAAGCTACTCAGTGAGCTACCCAATGAACCGTTAACCCCAACCCGTGGATCTCTTAGAAAGGGACGTTGTTTCCCCACCTATCGATTTTACCCCTTGGCTCGGTCTGGACAGAGAGAGTGAGCGCTGGCTGACAGCCGCTTGGTTGCCAGGTTGTGGCCAGCTGTGATTAGAGCGTAATGACTCTGTCTGCCTCTGGCTTGGCCGAGATGTGCTTGTGGAGGCATTAACAGGCTAAATTATGCAATCGTGCAGAAGTAGTTTTGTAATCATAGCACAATAAAGAAGTCTCCTGATTGCAAGTCACTTTGAATTGGTGCCAATTAGCTTCTGGTGTATTCACCTTCAGAGTTTCAAGGCATCCTCTGTTCTTGATATACTTTATAAACTTTGATTGGCTGAACTTTTCTTTAAGCATAACGTCTGCCACTGTGCGTCTGCCACTGTGTCAAATTACACCTTATTAGTTTAATGGCATGCTTATATAGTCCTTCACCACCTGTGACTCATAGCCTCATTGTGGAAGGGTCGTTGTGGTTCCACCTTGTACCCTTACAGAGGTTCTCTAAATCTAGGCTTTGAACTTGCTGTGAACTGATTTTAGGAAAGTTTATCTTATTTCCAGGTATGTTTTACTTGTTTTAGGTGATTTTAGTAATTTTTTTTGTATTTTTTTAAAAATAATTTTTCATACTTAAATCATTTATGTATATTGGCAGGAAATTGTATTTATTTTAAGAAATTTGATTGAAACAGGCCAAATGTAGTGAGACTATTTGCCTTAAAATACACCTAAAACAAATAACAAATGTCCGGAAATGGGATAAATCTTAATCTGAGTTTGCTTCAATCTCAAAATTAGAATTACGGGTGAATTTTGTATTTTAGGATTTTAAGATTTACTTGCCGTGTTTACTTTCCTCTTTTTTGGTCTTTGTATTCACTAATAATTTTTAACTTGTCAGTAATTTGCAGGTATTACAGCCTGTTTCAAGCATATTTCTTGAATAAGCAAATTAATTATAATTTATTTCATAAATAAAAACTATACTTTTTTACATTTTTAAAATATATTTAAAAAATCATCTTATTAAAAGGACCTAAAATTTAAAAACAAGTGAAAAAAGGTCTAGAACAAGTTAAATCATCTTCAAATGATCCCACAATAATCTCAAAATAAGACTTTACTTTGTATTTTATGATCATTTTACTTGCTGTGACTTTTTTGGTCTTGGTTTTCAATAACTATGGTTAACTTGTCAGTAATTTGCTGGTAACTTATCCAGTTTCAAGGTAATTTCCTAATTAAGTTAAATAATATTTAATATATTTCAAAACTGCTTATTAAAATCAATCTCAAAATGAGAATTATAAGATATTTTTATTTGCCCAAAACGTTTCAAGCATATTTCTTAAATAACCAAATTTATTTGCTGATATATTTTAAAAAAATGACTCATTAAAATGACTTAAAACATAAAAACAAGTTGTTTATGATGGGACATAAACTAAATAATCTTAGAATGTTTTTACAATAATTTCAGCATGAGAATTTTAAGATTTATCAGTCAGATATGAGAATTATACTATATATTTTCAAAATATTGTTTTTTGCTGTGTAGTGACTTCTGCTTTTGGGTCTTGATTTCTTCTATGCACTGCAAAAAATTTACATCTCAGCAAGTAAAATGCTTTAATATCTAATTTACATCAGACTCTAATCCAGACATACTGACAGTCCCTCCTCTACATGTCGTTTGTTCATCGCTCGTTCATCATATAGACTCTCATTCATTTTCAGCCTCATTAAAACCCTATTGTTTCCTGTAACCTACAGACACCAAACCGTATGTACATACTTAGGGACGATCCCCAAACTCTAATCCCCAGCCATATGAACCCACGCTCCTCTAGGCGTGGTTTATTCATCCCTTGTTCCCCCAATGGCAGTCACGGCCTATGAGCAGCCTAGAAGGAAGTGGGACTGCATGCCATGACTGTAGACCAGTGCACAAAGCCAGGCACTTTATTAATTAATTAATTAATTAATTAATTAATGTATCTATTTATTTATTTATTTATTTATTTATCTGTTTATCTATTTCTTTCTTTCTTTCTTTCTTTCTTTCTTTCCTTCTTTCTTTCTTTTTTTCTTTCTTTAATTCTTTCTTTTTTTCTTTCTTTCTTTCTTTCTTTTTTTCTTTCTTTCTTTCTTTTTTCTTTCCTTTCTTTCTTTCTTTCTTTCTTTCTTTATTTATTTATTTGCAGAGGCATTATTATTATTATTATTATTTTGTTGTTGTTTATTTATGCAATTGTTTGTTTTTTTATTTATTTATATTTGCCAAGACATTATTATTAGTATTATTATTATTATTATTATTATTATTATTATTATTATTATTATTATTATTATTATTATTATTAACAGTAGCTGTTATTATTTATTTATTTATTTATTTATTTATTTACAGAGATCTTCTCATCATTATTATTTTGTTATTATTATTGTCGTTGTTGTTGTTGTTTGTTTGTTTATTAACATATTAATTTTTAAAATGTATTAATTTAAAATGTATTTAAACCTGTTAAAGATGTCCATTGTCCTTCAGTGCTGTTGGAGTTTATGGAGCACTAGTAATATGATATTATTATATAAGTGTGCTGTGTATTATTGCTCTTTGATATACCACTTACTTATGCAAGTTATGTAAATATCTCAGAAGTATCAGAAGAGCGGTCTCTGACTTTGGCTCAGTACTCTTTCCAAAGCAAACCCAGTTTTACATCTTGCGAAGTACTAAAACCTTTCCGAAGTTTTTTTTTTTTCCGAAGCTGTGTACATACGGGAAAGTTACTTTTCACTGCAGTTCATTTTTTATTCTTTTCATACTCATAATAACCCTGCGGGCACTTGAGCTGTGACATGGCCAGGCCTGGAAAAAAAAAGAAAGTCGAAGCCGATGTGAAAATTATGTGGCACTGCAGTTAAACGACTGGCTGAGTACAACTGACCTCATCGTCAGGGTCAATTCAGACATCTCCGACAAGAGTCGCCCGGCTCCACCGGCATAATTTAGTTGTGTTAAGTGTCCTCGTGCTGCCCGCTCTGAGGGGACAGTGCTGTGCGATAAGCCGGAGACTCTACTGACCATGTCCATCTGTTTTCCAGCCCCAGCAGCTTGAAACACACGGCAGTGAGGGGACCTTTCCCATGCTGACATGAGTTCTGAAAGAGTCCTCTGTGTTCGGAATACAATTACTGCCTATAATGAGCTTAGTGTTGGCTTTCAAATCTGGGGTCATGACCCTTAAGTGCTTTGCATTAGGTTAAAAAGAGCCGCCCAAGGGCACAGCCAGGTAAACAAGTTACAAGTTACACTGTCTACCTCTTAGTCCTCCTAATCAGTCTCTCTCTCTCGATCTTTCTTTCTCTCTTTCCTTTCTCTTCTTTGTTAAGCACTGGAAAGACATTTCTCTGGAGTGATCACATCAGAACCCCAAGAGCAGCTAGAGGCACCTGAGCATCAGCTCCACCGTGGGTCTCCTGCCCTGTTTCTCCAGTTCATCACCCGGCATGACCACAACCTCTACACTGACCAGCGTCTGGCTCTGATCATGAACTCTATCTATGGGTGGGCTCCACCTGTGCAGTTACTCCCTCCTGGACTAATCAGACTGGAGCTAATAGATGTTCTAAGCTCCTCCTCCTGTTAGTTCTGTCTTTCTCAAGGGAGTTTTTCCTCGCCACTGTTGCCTCTGGCTTGCTCAAGGGGGGCTTGCACCCGATTCCCCCCAACCCACCTTCTATGTCTGTACATTAACTCTGTGTTTTTTCTTTTATTTATATAACAAACACATTTTCTGTGAAGCTGCTTTGAGACAACGGTGATTGTAAAAGGCGCCATACAAATAAACATTGATTGATTGATTGACCTACTCAGTCATGGGATTTGAACTCGTAAGCTTTCTGACATAGCCACTAAGTTACTGCCCACCCACTTTTTATACTGCTACTTCATACTGTATTCCCAAACGAATTCACTCGTCTGCCTTCACACACATATGAACTTGAGTGATATCCCATTCTTAATGCATAGGGTTCAATATGGTGGCTCACCTGTCCAGTGGCGGTATGCTTCACACTACTGCATTTGCATTGAGCTTGGTGATGTACGGATGTAAGGATGCTTGGAAGCTATGTTCCTCAGCATCCGCTGACCCTGCTTTGGCACTGTACGTGGCCTACACTTCGTGGCGGAGTTACTGTCGTTCCCATTCGCTCCCACTTTGCCCACTTTGTTATAATCCCACTGACAGTCGACTGTGGTATAATTTAATTGGGAGGAAATTTCACCACTGGAATTCATTCATTCATGCAATATTGTTGGGTAACAGTATTATTACATAACCACAAGGGTATTATATTGTGTGTGTGTGTGTGTATATATATATATATATATATATATATATATATATATATATATATATATATATATATATATATATATATATGTGTATATATATATATATGTATGTATATACATACAAAGGTCAGACACTGATGTTGGACGAGAAGGCCTGGCTCGCAGTCTCCACTCTAATTCATCCCATAGTTGTTCTATCGGTTTGAGATGAGGATTCGGTCAAGTATCCGCTGACCCCGTCATTCTATGTGGTCTACCACTTTGTGACTAAGTAACTGTCGTTCCCAGTCACTTCTACTTTGTAATAATACCACTGACAGTTGATTGTGGAATATTTAGTTGGGAGGAAATTTCATCACTGGACTCGTTGCACAGGAGGCATCCTATCACGGTACCATGCTGGAACACACTGAGCTCGTGAGAGCAAGCCATTTTACTCTAACAGCTGTAGAAGCAGTCTGCATGCCTAGCTGCTCGGTTTTATACACCTGTGGCCATGGAAGTGATTGGAATACGTGAATTCAATGATTTGGATGTGTGAGTGATTGATGGCTGGTTTTCCTGTGAGCACTGTCTGGCATAATCTCCTGAGGCAGCCCAGCACTTTGATGGATGTACAGTAATCAGCCACCTCCTTGTTTCTATACGCATTGTCCATACAGAAGCACCTTGTAGCTCTAGAATTACAGACTGTAGTTACTTCACAAGCCCCCTTTACCCTGTTCTTCAAGGGTCAGGACCACCACAGAGCAGGTATTAATAGGGTGGTGGATCATTCTTAGTGTGTATGTGTTGCACTGGTATGGGTGGATCAGACATGGCAGTCTAGCTGGAGCCCCTGTCCACTCTATTAGACACTCCTACCGTGCTGGTCCACCTTGTAGCTGTACAGTCAGAGACGATAGCTCATCCGTTGCTGCACGAGCCTAAAGGACACCACCCACAAGACGGTGCTGATTTAATTTTTTTGGTTGATGGACAACAGGAAAAGACAATATTCTATCTTTTCCCATAATTTTCCATTTTTCCGTATGACATTTGGAGAGGAACAGACTCTGCATATGCATGTGGCCTTGTAGCATATCCTGTTCAGCCACTTTCGCATTAAAGATTTGAGCAGCTGGGCCAGATTTGGTGGATACTGGTTGTTCCAGGTGGTCCCAGAGATTTTCAAGAGGATTCAAATCTGGGAATTCTGCAGGTCAGTCCAGGTGTGAGAATGATCCTCAATGTTCATCATGCCAATCAGTTGCATTTGCATCCCGGTGAACACGGGAACTGTCGTCTTGGAATACAGAGACAAGAATGTTATGCTTCTTGGTAAGACAATGAACAAAAGGCATAACCTGGTTGTTCCAGCAGCTCAGTGCAAGGCATTATGGTTCAGATTTACTGTCACCTCAACTAAAGAACCCATATTCATGTAATTAAACTCCTCCCCCAGAAGCTCACAGAGCTGACTAATCCTTTGTCTAGGGAGCTTACTTTGCACATGTGTATTTGGATTCCACAGGAGCAAGAGTAACCCGGATTTAGATTCCCTGGGGCATTAAACAATAATGCAATGTTCTATGTCCACCTTGCTCCACCCCTTTCAGAGAAATGCTTTATTAGTTTAGAGACCCTGCCTGATCTCACAATTCATTTTAAAGTATAGTATATTTAGTATCTGTAAATTTCCCCACTGTGGGACTATTAAAGGATTATCTTATCTTATCTTATCATATCTTATCTTATCTTAGTACAGAAGCAAAACTGTACAGTAAGTCAGTAAGTGTAATGTGTTAGTGTACTGTAATGAAAATGTGAAGTGAGCCCACCAAGACTTTGTGTTGAGCTTGTTTTGACCTGTTGGACAGAGCTTGGTTCTAGCTAATGGTACGTGTTCTCCTTCAGTGTTCTGTGCTTTTGATCATTGTAATAGACGTCAGTGTCAGGCTAATGAATGAGCTTCTATTAAAGACTGGTGGACTGAGAGACACTAGAGTCTCTTCACCTACACTGAGCTGATGAAGAGTCCTGTTCCAGAAATGATAATAGAACATTAGAGCCGTAATAAACCATACTCCTGTTACTCTCCATACTTCAGTACATCTGAAGGTACATACTTTAGTACTGTTACTCTCCATACTTCAGTACATCTGAAGGTACATACTTTAGTGCTGTTACTCTCCATACTTAAGTACATCTGAAGGTAGATACTTTAGTACTGTTACTCTCCATACTTAAGTACATCTGAAGGTAAATACTTTAGTACTGTTACTCTCCATACTTAAGTACATCTGAAGGTAAATACTTTAGTGCTGTTACTCTCCATACTTAAGTACATCTGAAGGTAAATACTTTTAGTACTGTTACTCTCCATACTTAAGTACTTCTGAAGGTAAATACTTTAGTATTGTTACTCTCCATACTTAAGTACATCTGGAGGTAAATACTTTAGTACTGTTACTCTCCATACTTAAGTACATCTGAAGGTACATACTTTAGTACTGGTACTCTCCATACTTAAGTACATCTGGAGGTAAATACTTTAGTACTGTTACTCTCCATACTTAAGTACATCTGAAGGTACATACTTTAGTACTGGTACTCTCCATACTTAAGTACATCTGGAGGTAAATACTTTAGTACTGTTACTCTCCATACTTAAGTACATCTGAAGGTAAATACTTTTAGTACTATTACTCTCCATACTTAAGTACATCTGAAGGTACATACTTTAGTACTGTTACTCTCCATGCTTAAGTACATCTGAAGGTACATACTTTAGTACTGTTACTCTCCATACTTAAGTACATCTGAAGGTAAATACTTTAGTACTGTTTCTCCAGTGGACGTCTAAAGGGAGGAACTTTGACACGCATCGAATGACACTGGAGGAACATTTTACCTTGGGTATCTCTATTATAACTATGTGGTGTTTAGACATCCTTCACCACTGCTTATTTCCAGTTGGATTGTTGGGTAGAAGCACCAGCAGGGAAGAAACACGTGTGCTGCAAAAGTAATGAGAGTCTAAATAAGAAACCCACATGGCCCCTTCACTATAGCCTCTTTGTTTCTTCTGAGCAAGCCAACTGGAACCGGTGGGGTGGTCAGATCAAAGCCTGCCTGCTGTGGCTTTGTGACTGTAATCTTTATTGGAGTCATTAATCTACATTAATAATATTCTGCCCAATAGAGATCAGTGTGCTGTAAAAACAAAGTGGTCAATATTTATGGGGCTTGTATTTCTCAGACAGTCGATATTTAGACACATCGTTAGCAGGGTGAGAGGTATTGCCTTTGTCCGCAATCTCCAGTGAAAAATGAACCACTGCGATTGTGAAAACCATGTTACTTGATGTTATGCTGTGTAGTCTGTTTGATCTGTATATCATCCCGTCTCACATGCTCTCAGCACCACATGTTTTCCCTCTGGTAAGGCTGGAGAAGGTTACCATTCACCTTTCTTATGATCAAGAACAGAGGGCAGGCTTCTGAGGGCCTGGTCAGCCTGGTTTGCCCTGGATGGCAAGTGTGCTCTCCCACCCTGTCCCTAATAGCTTGGTTCTTTCATTTATTATTATTATTTATACTTTATTATTAATTGTAAGCCAAGAGTTTGATGATGTCATGTTTGCCTAGACGTTGGCTACATCGTAAAACATATATACCAGCTGACCAGTCCATGTGTTTACACTCACTGTCCACTTGATCAGCTCCACTTACTACATAGGAGCACTTTGTAGCTCTGCAATAATAGACTTCATTAGCCTGTTCTTCAGTGGTCAGGACCCCCATAGGACCACCACGGACCAAGTATAATTTGGGTGGTGGTCCATACACTGCAATTTCCTTCAGGATCAATAAAGTGTTATCTTATCTTATCTTATCATCTTATTCTTAGCACTGCATTAACACTGACATTGGTGTGTGATGCACTGGAATGAGTGGAGCAGTGTAGCAAGAGTCCATGAGTCCACTTACTGTCCACTCTATTAGACACGTCTACCTTGCTGGTTCACTTTGTAGATATAAAGGTCCTTCCGCATCGTCTTGACAAAGGTTTGGTTCTTACACTTTACTTCTGGATCTCCATGCCGTCGGGTGAGCTAGTTTGCTATCTCGGTTCCGCTGGTCAGTTTAGCTTGTGCATGCTGGTTAACACTCTCTGTATGTTTCTTTGACACAGAAAGACTGTAAGCTAACACAGTTGGGTTTAATGTGGGCTCCCAGTCAACCGGAAGTGTTACTGTAAAATTGAAGCATCCCAGAGCACAGCCGCTCGGCTGCCGAGCAGGCGAAGAGTCCTTCTCTGAGTAGAGAGTTTTTGAACCATGTGTGCGTTTACACACAGAGGAATTTGTATTCCGCATTCAACCCGTCCAGGAAGTGAAACACCTACACACTACACTACACTAGGGGGCAATGAGCACACATGCCTGGAGCGGTGGGCAGTACTATCCACCGCACCCGGGGAGCAGTTGGGGGTTAGGTGCCTTGCTCAAGGGCACCTCTGTCGTTACTGTCAGTTCAGGGAATCAAACCGACGACCCTCCGGTCACAAGGCTGGTTACAATAGACATCCCCAAGGTAAAATACTCCTCCAGTGTCAGTAGCAGTTCCTCCCTTTGGACCTCCACTGGAGTAACAGTACTAAAGTATGTACCTTCAGATGTACTTTAGTACTGTTACTCTCCATACTTAAGTATGTACCTTCAGATGTACTTAAGTATGGAGAGTAACAGTACTAAAGTATGTACCTTCAGATGTACTTAAGTATGGAGAGTAACAGTACTAAAGTATGTACCTTCAGATGTACTTAAGTATGGAGAGTAACAGTACTAAAGTATGCACCTTCAGATGTACTTAAGTATGGAGAGTAACAGTACTAAAGTATGTACCTTCAGATGTACTTAAGTATGGAGAGTAACAGTACTAAAGTATGTACCTTCAGATGTACTTAAGTATGGAGAGTAACAGTACTAAAGTATGTACCTTCAGATGTACTTAAGTATGGAGAGTAACAGTACTAAAGTATTTACCTTCAGATGTACTTAAGTATGGAGAGTAACAGTACTAAAGTATTTACCTTCAGATGTATTTAAGTATGGAGAGTAACAGTACTAAAGTATTTACCTTCAGATGTACTTAAGTATGGAGAGTAACAGTACTAAAGTATTTAGCTTCAGATGTGTTTAAGTATGGAGAGTAACAGTGCTAAAGTATGCACCTTCAGATGTACTTAAGTATGGAGAGTAACAGGAGCATGGTTTGAACTTCACCTTGGTAATGGATAGTCCGGGTTTACAGTGTGATAGACTCCTTACAGTGGTCACTGGTTTCCCTGGTAACAGTGACATAAGAGTTACATTCAGACTTTCAGGTCTTTTACTCAATGCTACTCTAACAGTTATCGGTTATTATTCCATATTCCACACTGCCTAATTCTGCATACTTATCCTCCTTATACTTTTAGGTTACTGCCCACACGCCTAGGTCCACTGCGAAGCTACTGCCCATCCTGTGTGACCTGAAGCCGCTGTTTCACCTGTCTCGGCTGGATTCCACTGCCTGCCTGCATTGGTGACCAGTTTGCCTACAATGGAGCTTCTTCTTGTCTTGTGTGGTAAGGAGGCTTCACCTGCATACCGCGCGCCATCTGACGAACATGCTATTTAATCGTAGACCAATCTGACATTTCTTCCTCTGCCTCAAAACACACTCAACACTCATCCTATCCATTCTAATAGGCTGTCATCATAGACTTTCAGATAACAGTTACTAGCAGTTATGCTGTTTAATATTGCTTATAACTGTTGTAGTTTCTTTTCTAGCTTGCACAGAAGGATAGAGTCAGGAGACTGAAGGCTGGAGATGCGGAAGTAGTTTATTTGGCCAGTCCAGTCTGAACTCAGCCCAACTCAGTCCTACTCAGTCCAACTCAGCCTAAAGACAGACCCTTGTCACACAGGTTTTGTACACTGTTTAACCACCCCCTTAAGATAAGAAAGAGGGTGTGACCTTATCTAGGGTCAGCAAAGGGTCAGCTGTCTCCAAGTGGTGTTTGATCAATGACCTGTAGAACCCTGAGGGCATCATCCTCCCAGGGACTCCGTCTTGACGTAAATGCATAAAGTTCTGTTCTAGTGATGAAGTTGTTCCCCACATGGTAAACGTATACACACTGGTATACATACAAACGTATACGAAAGAAACTGATTATCCAACACTGTAAATTCTGATCCTGTTTTTGTGCTTGTTTGGGGTCCAGAGGAGCTATATAAATAAGCCTAATCTTGAGTAGACTTAACTTGACGTTCACAGTGCCACTCAAACTGGATAATGAACCGGGCTGTTTGGACAGCAAATCGAATGACTACATTTCTGTTGTAGACATGGTGAGCACTGGCTTCCATCACCACCACTGTAATGGAATATTTTTTGGATATGCTTCTCTACAATGAACCGTTTCACCTCAAAGCGCTCTGCTGACATTACTTTGTTGACATCTCAACCATTACCACTGGAATTCTTCCCTAACAAATACACAGTCCGAATGTTCGGCACCAGCTTATTACGGTGTTGTGAAGGAACCCGACTGCAACATGAAGGAACACCATCTTGTAAAGCAGGACAATCTTCCGCAATTACATCCCATTAGAGTTTCATGCTTTAAGTCATTCAGCTGTGCCGACCGGGAGACAGCGACGTGGCGTGTGCCTTTCATATCCATTTAGAAAATGACTCCACCATCAAAAAGCATTTTAAGACCTCATAAAGTGGAAAGCTGCAAAAACAAATTCCTCCAAAGGGAACCCCATATACAAAAGGTACTCAGAACAAGTCCGGAGAAGCTGAGCGGTGGACTAAACCACCCAGAAAACATCCATCATTAGGGCCAAAGTTCTTTTCCCTAGTCTCTGAAGCAAAGCTAGCTGTTAGCGGCTAGCTGTTAGCGGTTAGCAGTGACCGAATCTGATGTTCATCTGAGGTCTCAGGTCTTCCTGTAGATCTAGTTAAACTCTGAATGAGCATATTTAATCTGACACACATCTGTTTGAACAAGACAGTGGGAGGTCAGTGACGAGAGTCAATGGAATTTTTCTGTTCGGGTATTATCTGAAAGACGGACACGGAATATTGGGTTCACTCGCCTGAGTCTGTTCATTTCTGACATATTATCTGCTCAGAGTAACTGACTAAAACCCTTTGCGAAAATCAATCGCCTCAATACAGGAGGCCCAGCCCCCCTCAAGTGTACAGAACTCCACTTATCTCATACTGTGGCTGCCGGTTCTGCACTAACTGCTCAAACTTCCTCCTAATTAAGTCAGTGATCCGAATGACTTGACTGTTTCTGCAATTAAAGTTGACACTTGCTCTTCAAATTGATGTTTCAAAGCCGAATTCCATTGATTTTCCAACTTTTCTGCTTAATGCAATCATTAATATGCAAAACATCAAAGTCATTCAGAGTGGTTTAATGCATAGCACTCTCCATTCTAGAGAAACTACCTGGGTCAAAACTGTTTACAGGTGTGGGAAGAGTTGAAAGCTTATAAAAGTGCCTTTACAGAAAGTTAATGCATGAAATGGTTGATAAAAAAATTGTCTAATTATATAAGCAATAAATTAATAATACATTTATAGAGGCGTTGGCCTAATGGATGTAATCTGAAGGTAATTCAAAATAAGCTTACCAGACAAAACAATGAGTCACCTGTGACTGAAACATACCTAGTAGCATGTAATACCGTTTACGTGCACCAATAACAGCTGTGTTGGGATTTGCCATGGACTGGACATCAGTGTTCAGACACTCTCGCATCAAAGAATTGCACAGTTAGGAAAGATTTGGTGGATGCCTTCCCTGGCACGATTCCGAGGAGAATTCCCTGGAGACTGGGATTTTAGCCACTGCTGGTAGACCCGTATAACCATACGCTGCTTCTATACACCTGCAGATTCAGCTACTTCCTTCACACTATGGTCTTTGGCCACGCCCAAATGCTCAGTCCCTCCTATTAGCCAATCATTGCTATCTGCTCTGGAGCCATTTTCCACACATGGAACGAGACCTTCCCTGCACTGTACCACCTCTTCTCAATCTATGGATCCCATCACTCACACCCCACAGGTGTTTATAGCCCCATCATCCTCTTAAAGCGCCATCTGTAGGAGCCTGAAGTTACTACCACCTTAAACACACAAGATGACTTTACACTTCTCATAACAGTGTTAACAGTGTTGTGTTTGGCCCTGTTGCTTCAGGAAACCCCCTCAGGTGTATGTGTGAGGCTGGCTGATATTGATCAATGGCTGACGACTTCATGACGAGAAGCACGAGACGGAAATGCTTTCTGACACGCAACTTTAAAAATCCAGCTTTAAAAATAAGTGATGAAGCTAAATCCCACCGATCAGCGGAGCATGATGTGCCCTTTCCAGCGAGCCCCGGTTCGCACTGCTGCCCTTCAGGGAACCAGAGATACAGACCCCGGTGACTCACAAATTTGTATCCGACTTAGGAAGGATTATAGGGTCTTGTGCCCCACCTCCATGGACACATGGCTTTTTATTGTACTAGAGCTGCCGTCGTTCAATACCTGATCTCTGTAGCACTATTGAGCAGTGAATAAATGATAGAACAAAGCCAGGTCAGTAAAGCGTGATATGCCCTTTCCAACAAGCCCCGGACCACACTGCTGATGATTACATTCCTAAACACAAAGTTATCTAGAGCACAAAGTTCCTCATAGATGTAAGCACGCTGGTTTGCTTGCGAAGACCACCAGACTGATGCACTTAACTTTAAAATATACAGCGGTTTCTTCCAGTAGAAGAAAGGGAGAGAACCCAGGAGGCGAGGGGTGGGCCAGCAATGACACTGGAATCCCCCAGAGGGTCCAACCGAGGTCTGCCCACCACAGTCTTTCAGTCAATCCTGTGGGAAGACTGCAGATGAAAACATTAGATAAAAAAGAATACAGGAACATTCCCTGGTTGTTCCCGATATGGAATACCGTCTAAAGTCGAAAATGGTCATATATGGTTATGTAAATATATATATATATATATATTGCAAGCATAATTAAAAATATATATATATTTCTGCAATTAAACATTTCCTTGTAAAAGCATTGCGAAGATGGTGGAGCATATAGATTACCTGTGAGAGTTTGTGCTGTTATTCCAGATGTTTATTTAGATCCAGAAAATTTCCAGATGTTACTTTAGATCCAAGCACAGCTCAACTACTGGTGATAAGAAGACATAGAAAAGGTTCTTCAGCAGACCACTAGGTGTTGCCATTGGTGCCTTCGCTGTCACGCTCGCAGATATCGTAGATGCCATAGTTCATTATGAAGAACCTACTTTTTCTTGGAATCCACTAGGAAGGAACATTTTGGATTTACATGTGTCAAGGTTCTGTAAAACAGACCTATAAGACAGCTTTGTAGATTCACTGTAGTACTGTGGATCAAAACAAAACCATTTGGAATGGACCTTGGAAGAGTATTCCATAACCAAGGAGAGGAGGTAAATAATCCAGGGCCACAAAGTAAAAACCTCCCCAAGACCCCCCTTCTCAAACCAGCATCAAAGGTGTTAGATAGATAGATACTTTATTGATCCCAGAGGGAAATTCAAGTTCAGGCAGTTGGAACAAAATCCTTTTGAGGGCTTTAACTTGTAGGACAGGAATTGCCCACCTGAGCTTGGGAGCTAGTACACTTACTGATTGATCAGCCCTAAAAGGCCATATGGACCTTGGAACATGGCGAACGCCTAACTTACTCTGTCATGAGGTACCAGATAAGACAGACAGTACTAGTTGAAAGGTTAGACAAGCCTAGATAAATGGATGGTGTTGGTGATCTTAAAGACCCTACAGGCTTACACTTAACAGCTCCAACTGATGAGAGTCTGAAACGGTCAGGCCTCCAGGTCTCCCTGACACCACCAATCTCCTGGACTCCATTTACCATCCGATGATGTCACACTCACAAGTCCCCAATCAGCCAAACACGCACGTTCCAACTTGCCTGAGTATTAACTTGACCCACCTGCTTCTCATCATTTACATTTACCCAAGGACTCTTATTGGTGTAGCACAGCATAGTCACCCAGACCAGGATTTGAATCCCAGTCTCCCACATGTGGTGGTGGCTCCCTGGCACGTAGTGGTGTTATCTGCTACCCCAACCGCCATCACCCGGTCTGCTTATAAACCCTCCTTCATCATTAAAACTAAATGGATAAAGCTGAGAAGTCATAGCAGCATGTACATATTAGCCATCTGGCCTAAACAGACCGCTACACAGCTCAACCCGCTTCGAGAAGAACTGTTTAACTTGTGTTTTGTAAAGCTAATTACTGGATTATCTGCATTCTGCCACTCACTCTCTCATCATCTACACCGCTAATCCTCTTGGGGGCCGCAGGGGGGTGCTGGAGCCTATACTAATTGAGTGGAAGGCAGGGAATACTCTGGACAGGTCACCAGTCCATCACAATCTATAGGTGGAAATTGATTGCATTGTGTCTTCATCAATGCCTTTCTCAAGGACACGATGAAAGGCATGTTGTTCCCTGCAGCCATCCTGTCTATGATCCACTGCCTGTGGTAACCGCACAGCCCAACATGCTAGTCAGTGTTCCTACTGCCAAAGCACTGGTTTATCTATAGGCAGTTCTGTGAGGGAATACTTCAGCTACAAAGGCAAAAAGCACAAGGACTGCTATCTTCCGCACACTACAGAACCAAACGCGCATATGTGACATTTTGGCTGAAATGGAGACATACAGTACTATATGTATCAATTTCATGATGGGCTTTTTCTACTGTGGAGGGAAAAAGGACACATGTGAAGTCTTAATCAATTATGAGTTACTGATCATTGATCAGGCCTAACACTGAACATGTGTATAGAAGCCCATTACTTATGGGATACTAAGTCACAATCATGAAATAAGGTTTTTTTTTTTTCTTTAATTCTCCATACATGTGACTTTCATCTAAATGAAGTAATATAAATTAAACATCTTTGCTGAATACATGATTTAAAAACTCATTCTTATTAAAAGCTTTCAGTTTTTTGGTCTTTGGGTCTTTTGCTTGTTGGTGAAATGTCATTTTTGTCTCTTCAAGCATGACATGGCAAACACATCCTAAATTACAAAAACCACAAAGTGTTTCCTTAAAAAAAAAAAAAAAAAAAAAAAAAAAAAAAAAAAAAAAATATATATATATATATAAAGGAAACACATATATCGTTGCTGTCCAATGAATACATGTATCTCCACTTTTGTCCATTTTTACTTTTATGCATCATTTGAACACAGCAGCTACTGTTTACAGTGCGTGAGAATCTCATGACGAATGGACCAACTGAAGTGGCCCAAAACTGTTTGGAAAGACGTCTGGTTCCATTGACTTGCATTAAAGTTAAATGAGGTTTTTGGCCTCTCCTGTAAAGTTTTTGGCCTGTCATGTAAAAATTCCATGATGGGCTTTTTCTACTGTGGAGAAAAAAAAGGGCACATGTGAAGTCTTCAATTACTTAACACTGAACATGTGTATAGAAGCCCATTATTTATGGGATACTAAGTCATAATCATGAAAAAAGGTATTTTTTTTTCTTTACTTCTCCATACATGTGACTTTCATCTAAATGAAGTAATATAAATTAAACATCTTTGCTGAATACATGATTTAAAAACTCATTCTTATTAAAAGCTTTCGGTTTTTTGGTCTTTGGATCTTTTGCTTGTTGGTGAAATGTCATTTTTGTCTCTTCAAGTATTACATGGCAAACACATCCTAATTTACAAAAACCACAAGCCACATGGTGTTTCCTTAAAAAACAAAAAAACAAAAATTACTTGTTTTTCTTTGGACAGCAACGATATACATATAAAGGCGCTCTATTTGGAAATACTGTGTATATGGTATTCAATGCATCTTCTGGATGAGTGGTTCCAAATATAGTTCATTATGTTTTAAAATGAAAATAATAAAAACTCCACTCTCTGTAGATCATCGGTGATGGGCCATAATACAGTATCAGTCAAAAGTTTAAACATCCTGCTAAACGGAAAAAGAACAATGTCCTATCCCAGTTAGGGAATACTGTATAATGCTATTTAGTGCATGTTATGCATAGGTGCTTTCAAATATAGTTTATGTTTTAAAATGAAAATAATAAAAAACTTTTCAACTATGTGACAATAAACAACTTAGCCAAACAATAGTAGTGGGGGCACCTGCAGGGCTGCTTTTAGGGTGGTCTTTGTGTGTTTAGCCCAGTCTGTAGTTCAAAAAGCACCTGAACCTTCTGCTCCACTCTCTGTAGATCATCTATGATGGCCCATGGTACAAAATGGGACATGCAGTACCAGTGAAAAGTTTAGACACACCCACCCAACTAAATAGAAGAAGAAAAGAAAAATCGAAGTGACAATAAGTAACTCAGACAGTATATGGGAGTGGGGTGTTTGCCGAGCTGCTTCTAGGGTGGTCTTCATGTGTTTAGCCCAGTCTATAGTTAATCAGTAGTGGACCATAGTACATAGACCTTACCGCACCAGGCAAAGGTTTAGACACAACCAACAAAATAGAAAAAGGAGAAGAAAAGAAAAGTCTAAGTGACAGTAAGGAACTCAACGTGTATATATACACGAGTGGGGTACTTGCCAGGTTGCTTCTAGGGTGGTCTTCATGTGTTTAGCCCAGTCTATAGTTCCAAAACCTCCTGAACCTCCTCTTTCAGTAGATCATCCATAATGGACCATAGTACAGGATAGGCCTTAGCGCACTAGGCAAAGGTTTAGACACGACCAACAAAATGGAAAAAGGAGAAGAAAAGAAAAGTCCAAGTGACAGTAAGTAACTCAACCCGTATATATATGAATGGGGTACTTGCCAGGTTGCTTCTAGGGTGGTCTTCTTGGGTTTAGCTGAGTTCCAAAAACTCCTAAACCTCCACTCTCAGTAGCTCATCTGTGATGAAGCTCAACAAGGCACTGCCCCAGCCACTGACCCCACCATATATCTTAAAACATAAAGCAAAAATAACACACAGTTATTAATAATAGATACTTTGCAACTTTGGCTTCTGTAATATATACACATGATTAGTGCAGCCAGTGGTTTCAGTTTGACCATTTGCCTTCAGGTCTATTAATGACACAGCAAACCCTGAAGTAGAGTGATAGGAAAGCGAGTTCTCCACCAGTAAGTCTGACGGCAGTACAAGACAGTTAATGAAGACCCTCAACTCCCTCCGCTCTGGGCCTTCAACCCTTTGCACGGTCCACTAGATGGAATAGACTTCTACAGTCCATCCCCTAGGGAGCCCCCTGTCTTGAAGCCCCCATTTCAGGCAGGAGGTCACAGATTCAACCCCACTCGTGGTCTGGGTAGCCTCTGACACAGTGCATTATTCATGGGCCGGATGCTTCTTTGTTACATGTGTAAGGCACCCCTGCCAAGCCAGATGGAAGAAGAGACAACCCTAGCCTTGCTGTCTTTAATGAAGGTGTATTGGCTTGAGTCAATAACCCATCTCCTCAAACCCCACCATCAGCATTCGGCATCACTTCTGTCACATGCCCTATTGAATCCATCCAGTTGCAGGCACATCTACTCCATTGATCCAATTGGCTTGTAGATTATTGGACGATTGGAAGACGGTGAATGTTGTTGTCAGTAAAGATCGTGAAGCAGATTCGTCACCTTGTCGCTACTCCATCATTCAGTTAATGGTAGTGAAGACTGGGAGTGGAGTGGGAGGGAAAACGATGAGGGACACTGCTCAAAATTGAACAATGTTGGTGGACAGTTGGTGGGTGTCCACATAATTCTCCACACCTCCAGGCTGGCCTGGACTCTGGGATGGTCAGTCTATTGTTCCCAGAACATTAGGAGCTCCCTTGAGGCTACCAGCATTTACATCAGCATCTACATCCTTTCAGGCCCAAAGCATCTGGTTGTATTCTCACAGTGGAAGGATGGAAATCGAGGACTGTGACAGTTGTGCAATTCCAGATGTTCTGAAATTCTATCATCCACCTCATCCGAATACCTTTTCATGAGCACTTTCATGAGTCTACTCCACATACTTCATCCACAGCAGGTGGTAATTCCTTCCACAGGCACCCAAACACCATTGGAGATTTCCTTTGTCTCCATCTGGACTTACCATTGTGAACCCTCACGTCCCCGCCGAAAGTGTCCTCGGACAAAGACTATAAGGACCTCCTGTCTCCAGAACTGATATCTGTGATAGAGTCTCAATTGTGCACTGGAGACAGCCTTATGAAATAAGCCTCGAATGAGTCGAGTCTAAAGGCTCGTCCTGAGCCCCCCCGGCAATTGTGAGAGTACACGCCAGCGCCCTGAATGTGGATGGCGCATACGGCTTGCAGGTTACAATTTTGCACCGTGTAATTTGGCCAGAATACTGGGTTTCAACAGCAAAGTACATTTAGCACAGCGAGGACTCCGGTCCTCGGGGCGGGACTGAGAAGAAACCGAGATCGCATATTTCTTCCCTGCCTCGCAATATTCGCCTTCATGCTTGAAGCTGCCGCTCTCATGGTGGAGTCCTCAGCATGGCAGATGTTCAACATTGCACTTAAAAAGCTGCGCAGAACGTCTAGGTTCTGGGCGGTACCTTGTTGGAGGCCTCCTGTCTTCAGAAGTGGACATTACACGCGGCCCTTGCTCAGCTGTTGAGAATCTATGTCTCAACAAAGCACTCAAACCTTGATGCTGTTCTGAGGAGCGGGCCGGTGGGAGGCGCCTTTGGGGATAGTGGTAGCCACCTCATCTGAGGCCAAGTACACTTCTGCCTCTTACAGCAGAGTGAGCATGATGGACACAACCAGCGTACTCCTGTTGCTCCCGCGTGCCCTAGGAATGGCCGACTCGCTGACGATTGCAGAGCTGTGAGGAGAGTCTTGGCGTCTCATTTACACCATTTAGCTGACGCTCTTATCCAGAGCGACTTACAAGGGTATTCATATTACAGGTAGGCCAATGTAGTGTTAGGAGTCTTGCCCAAGGACTCTTAGTGGTGCAGCACAGCAGACTGGGATTTGAACCCCAGTCTCCCACATGTGGGGGTGGTTCCCTGGTGGGTAGTGGTGTTATCCGCTGAGCTACACCAACCTGCTGAATAGATACGTCCGTATGCTTTTCACATTTCACATTCACGGCATTTAGCTGACGCTCTTATCCAGAGCGACTTACAAGGTTAATCATATTACAGGTAGGCCAGTGTAGTGTTAGGAGTCTTGCCCAAGGACTCTTATTGGTGTAGCACAGCAACCAGGATTCGAACCCCAGTCTCCCATGTGTGGTGGTGGTTCCATGGTGGGTAGTGGTGTTATCCGCTGAGCTACACCAAGTTAGAGTTGTATGTCCTCGGTAATGAAACAAGGAACACAACATGCCAAGAGCGTTTGCCTGAACGAACAGGTTTTACATGACCTTTGGTTGACCTTTAAGGAAATGAAATGGTTCCGAGGTCACGCAGGTCCTGATGATGCAGGAAATTGACGGGGTTCGTCAAAGGCACAGCAGAGACTGTTGAATAGAACCGGCTGAGCGTCTGAACATAAAAGTGGGTGAAACCTCTGTTCTCTATGACTAAGACCGTTATCAGCAATTACTCGGAGCTGATTTTATTTCGGAGAAAGGTTAAGGTCTCTGTTGGTCAGCCAGCTGCGACTGTCTAATGGCTGTTTTATTTATTTCTCCTTTTCATGGCCATCGGCTTCTTCAGAGCAAGTAATATCCCATTAGCGAACTGCGCCTTGCTCAGAACCTCGGAAAAACCAAGGTTTGCTATGACACTGGATGTTTGTTTCTATTCATTACCCATTGTTCGCGGCACGGCCAGCTAAGACTCTATAGGAACCATCTATTATCCGAGCTTGGCTGGAAAATATTGTCGCTGGCCGAGTCTACTGAGAGCGAAGCCTTGTTTCACCAGTATTATTAGCTCACATTGCATTTTCAGGGTAGTGGTGCACATGAAACAATAAAAGAACAGACAGACACATGCAGGCCGACACGCAGGGGCAGCTTTCAGGGCGCAGATGAAACGTAGGCTGAGATCATAAAGGATTTTCAAAAGGAAATCCAATATAGCTGGAGACTAGGCTTGATGTGTGTCTGAGATATCAGGCCGTAGAAAGAGCATGCGGGTCGTAGAGCTCAAGGGCACATTAGCATAATAGTTTTGGCATTTTGGTCAATTATAAATACAGCTACAGCTATTATATACACGAAACAGCCACACGTGCTATATGGTGTTATATACACTATATAGCCAGAAGTATTCACTTGTCACACATATGAGCTCGAGTGTCATCCTATTCTTGATCCATAGGGTTTAATATGATGTCGGCCCACCCTTTGCAGCTATATCAGCTTCAACTCTTCTGGGAATTCAGGCCTTTTCTGACCATTCCCCCGGAAGCAGATTTGTGAGTTCAGACACTGATGTTGGACCAGAAGGCCTGGCTCACCGTCTCCGCTAATTCGCTAAGTCCGCTAAGTGTAATTCATCCCAAAGGCGTTTGAAGGGGTTGAGGTCTCCTGCTAGCACCCAAATACCATTAGCAATTTCCTCTGCTTCTATCTCCACCTACCATTGTGAAACCTAACGTTAACCCCTTAAGTGTCCATGGACACAGACTATATGGACCTCCTGTCTCCAGAGCTGATCTCTGTGACAGATCCTCAGTTGTGCACAGTCGACAGTCTTTTAAAATAAGTCTTGAATGAGTCAAGCCTAAAGGCTCACCGTGAGCTTGTCTTCAGGATCCCCAGTCTCTCCACGGTGTTACATCACCTTCCCTTTCCCAACACATTAATAATTTGTCCATCTATCTATCTATCTATCTATCTATCTATCTATCTATCTATCTATCTATCTATCTATCTATCTATCTATCTATCTATCTATCTATCCATCCATCCATCTGTTCATCTATCTATCTATCTATCTGTCCATCTATCCATCTGTCCATCTATCTATCTATCTATCTATCTATCTATCTATCTATCTATCTATCTGTCTATCTATCTGTCTATCTGTCCATCTATCTGTCCATCTATCTGTCCATCTATCTGTC
Source organism: Prochilodus magdalenae (assembly GCA_024036415.1). Classification (NCBI taxonomy): domain Eukaryota; kingdom Metazoa; phylum Chordata; class Actinopteri; order Characiformes; family Prochilodontidae; genus Prochilodus; species Prochilodus magdalenae. Next base: position 106,775 of record JAMWET010003234.1, on the reverse strand, counting down.
CATCTGTCCGTCTATCTGTCCATCTGTCCATCTATCCATCTGTCGATCTATCTATCTATCTATCTATCTATCTATCTATCTATCTATCTATCTATCTATCTATGTCTGTCTATCTTTCTGTTCTTTTATGATGCAAGTCAGCTGCGCAACCACCCCAGATAGAGATGCAGCAATTCATCAGTCTCTATCGATGCATTAATGAAATGGCAAAAAATCCCGTGCCATCAATGTGGCCCATAATCATTGATGTATGCATGCGTATGTTCAGACTTGTTCTAACATCATCCTCTTGATTCCTCTGTCTACCATCCCACACAAAAGGTTCTTCAGGGCTTCTTTGGTATAGAACACTTAATGAACACTTTACATGATTAAAGGTTCTTTACATCCTGCATAAGTTCTATAGATTGATTAAGAATGTGCTCTAGATAGCCCTATATTCCACCAAAAAGGGTTCTGTTATAGTTCTGGTGCTGTCAGAGTAGAGGAACCCTTTTAGAGCTATATAGAACCATTTTCAAATATGTTCCACATAAATTCTCTATCACTCTGAGGAATCCTCTCACAATCTGAAAACCCCTTTAATCATGTGACGTGTTATAATTTTGAGTAGTGTTCTGAGTATTCTGCGCTGTAGGGGATGAGCCTTCATTGTTTTTCAACTCCTTTGTTGATGCGTTGTTTTGGCAAGGTGGCAAGTTTCGGCACATCCTTGCTCATAAAAGACTAGGCCGTTGCTGGATGTGCCTGCTTGGTTATGCACGATTGCATCACCTGTTCATTTCACAGTGTTCCTAGTCTTAAACTGCTCCATTCCCAACTTTTTGGATCTTGCGGCAAGCCTCAGTTATGGAATGAGCTGTGAGGTTGTTATCATACAGCATTAAACATCTGGGTGCCACTTTACAAAAGGGTACATCTATTAACACTACTTAGGAGAGTTATTAGCATTACTTAATAGTTATGTAATGTTGCAATTAATCTTCAACTAATGCTAAAAATAGGAACATAATTTCAAATTTCATCACAGTTTATAATCATTACTACTCACTTAGGCAACATCTAAATTAATCATTAAATAATGTAATGTGACTATTAATCCTTAACTAATAGTTACATTACTTAACTATCTGGTAACGCTTATTAGCTGTCTTAAGTACCGTTAATAAATGTAGCCGTATTGTAACTGTTCTTTGAACTGTTTAAATACAGATTACCGTTGTTAATTGCATTTCATGTGCTGTTCATGTACTGTTCATGTACTGTTCATGTACTGTCCATGTGCTATTCATGTATTGTTCATGTGCTGTTCATGTCTGGTTAATGTGTTGTTAATGTACTGTCCATGTGCTATTCATGTATTGTTCATGTGCTGTTCATGTATTGTTCATGTGCTGTTCATGTACTGTTCATGTGCTGCTCATGTATTGTTCATGTGCTGTTCATGTATTGTTTGTGTGCTGTCCGTGAGCTATTCATGTATTGTTAATGTGCTGCTCATGTGCTGTTCATGTGCTGCTCATGTACTGTTCATGTGTTGTTCATGTATTGTTCGTGTGCTGTCCGTGTGCTTTTCATGTACTGTTCATGAGCTATTCATATATTGTTAATGTGCTGCTCATGTGCTGCTCATGTACTGTTTATGTGCTGCTCATGTATTGTTCGTGTGCTGTTCATGTATTGTTTGTGTGCTGTCCGTGTGCTATTCATGTACTGTTCATGTGCTGTTCATTTACTGTTCATGAGCTATTCATGTATTGTTTATGTACTGTTCAAGTGCTGTTTATATACTGTTCATGAACTGTTCATTTTTGACTATTTCTAGTCATAATAAATTTTTTTACACCATGTAAGAGGTAGCTATAACTAAGACCTATTTCTAGTCAATCTTTCATGCCATGTAACACACAGCTATAATTTATGTAGCCTCGCTGAAAGGCTTTATCGTCCTGAGAGCGCTTAACGGATGCTTTTCATATACTGTTCATTTTTGACTATTTCTAGTTATAATTAAATTTTGACACCTTGTAACAGGCAGCTATAACTAAGACCCAGTATCTTTCAGTTAAGCCAGACTTGCAATGTGGGCTGCCAATAATTAATTACCAAAGCAGCCATATTCATTTGCATACCGAGCTATTTTAAAGCGTTATATCTATAGTTCAGGAACACACACGTGGCCCCTTTGTTTAAAACTGAATGTAGTCTCGCTCAAAGGCTTTATCGCCCTGAGAGCGCTTAACGGATGCTGTTATCTGGCAGGGGTGCTGAATGGGTCAGACGTGTCATTAGCAAGCCAAACGAGGGGCCTCTACTCGCTATCGTCCACCTTGGTGTCACTTACTGAATGCTGTGTGTCCTCCCCTGGTCCAGGTAGAATGTCAGGACGGAGAGCTGAGGAAATGTCAGTGTTATTTAGGTGTATTGTCAGGCATTGTTATGGCTTATCTGCCGAGTGGTTGCGAATTGTCATAACAATAAATAATCACAGAATCTGAACGTTTTTGTCATTTCACCACCAATACGATCGTCAGGGTACCTTGAGGGTAGCTGCGGTTGTTCAAATAGGGCAGTGCATAAGAAAAATGAGCAATGAAGTCTATTTTTATCCAGTCATATAACAGTTTTGAATTTCCTTTACTTGAACACAGTCAGTCTGACTATGGATGGTGGAGTCCAACCACAGAGATGGCTTTGTAACCCTTTCCAGGATAATGAGAATTGTCATCCCATTGATTGAAAACACCTAACCACCTCTAATTTCAGCTTTTCAATCAATAGTTCTAGAGATTCACATATTTTTACCACTCAGAGATATTTAATATTAATTATTTTCCACATTAAATAAATGGAAGTTTAAAGTACCTCTGAATGCAAATTAATATGGCTGGTGGGGTAATTAATTAGGGGTAGCCCAGATGGCAAGTTTGGCTAAACTGAAAGATATTGGGTCTTAGTTATAGTTACCTGTTACATGGTGTAAAAAAATTATTATGACTAGAAATAGTCAAAAATGAACAGTTAATGAACAGAAAATTAACAATACATGAATAGCTCATGAACAGTACCTGAACAGCATATGAACAGTACATGAATAGCACACGGACAGCACATGAACAATACATGAACAGCACATGAACAATACATGAGCAGCACATGAACAATACATGAGCAGCACATGAACAGTACATGAGCAGCACATGAACAGTACAGGAACAGCATATGAACAGTACATGAATAGCACACGGACAGCACATGAACAATACATGAGCAGCACATGAACAGTACATGAGCAGCACATGAACAGTACAGGAACAGCACATGAACAGTACAGGAACAGCACACGGACAATGCATGAACAGCACACGAACAGCACATGAACAATACATGATGATCAACACTATGCTGAGAGACAGACTTCTGTATGTGTAGCTGAATAAATATTGATCATATCAGTCTAAAAGTTTCATCATTAATTGTTCCTGGTAACCTTTATCTTCCTTCCCAACAGCACTGCACTCCCACACTTCCTACTGTGGGTGCAGCTACTCGTTTGATGATGAAAAAAAACAAAACAAATACAGTGCATCCATCAAATCATTGGCTAAACCATATGAAGCAATCTGCAGAAAAACATCCAGAGCATCTCAATCTCACGGCCAGCGTGTGAGAGGCTCCCTTGAAGGTGATACGGACTAATGATCCCTCCTTTGTCTGATCTCTCTGTGCCCCTCCAGTCACAGACGCGCATCCCTGTGGCAAATCAAACATCTTATACGTCAGCCGACATCGATATAGAGCATAGATTTTAATTTCCACGCTTGCAGCAGAGAATACAGCAGCGCTGTGTTCCACACGTCTAGGAAGAAACCCCAATCTCCGCTGAAGAGCCTTCTCAGAATAGCTCTCCACTACCGCTAATACAAACGGTCTGTGTATTCTGGCGACATCATTTCCACTCCAAATCAATAGCAGCCAGGCTTCATGTGTGCTACCCGGTGTGCTCTCGAGGTCTTCATAGACCTAGAGGCATCTCTGTAGCTAACATGTAAGTTTGCTTATGTCTCAAATGCCTGTGTGCTTGTTTACCAGGTGGGATATAGTACACAGATCAAGAAATGGAATATAGCATAGCCGCCATGTTGCTCCACCATGTTTCTGCAGTAGCTAAGAATGGACACGGGCTCTAGAAAGTGCCTTTTACGTGTTTATGTAGAAACGCTAGCCTGAATTTGGCCAGAAGATGAAGACTGAAGAGGAATCAATGGTTGCTGCCAGTGCTGATAAACCATTTTGTGTTGTAGGAAGTTTGAGGACCCGAATTCTGACAAATGGAGGATCGTACTTACCCAGATAGCATGCGGATTTGGGCCACATCTGGCAAAACATGGCACTGCTGGTCCACTGTCGGCGCTGGCAATCTGCAGTGAGCCAAAAGTGGCCCACATATTCAAAACGTCCTGTCCCAAAACATATCTGGTCCACTTCTGGCACAGAGTTACCTACTTTGGCTGCTGTGTAGCCCTAATTTGGTACTTGCAACCACGAGTGGTTTGCCCAAGTGGGCCAGATGAAAAGGGGGAATGTGGACCAGTTTTGCTATCTGGGAGAAAGCAAAGGTGGGTGAATCCATATCGTCAAAGATGTTAAACAAATGGCTAGCTGGCTTCACAGCAGCCATGAAAGTTCTCATCCAATGCTGGTTACTGGCTCATAACCTGTCCATACGTCACTGTCTCCATTCCCTATGGGACAAACAGGAATTCTCATCTGCAAAAATGAACACTCTAGAACTTTGAACATGGGGTAATAGAATATCTACAGTGAAGTCTCTTTGGGTTACCTAAATATGTATTGTATTGAGGAAGTCAACTTTTAATCTATGTTTTGTTTTTGTTCTGATTCCCATGTGGAGCTGGCTTGGGTCTGGAATCTGGAAGGAAATGAAATCGGAACTGGTGATGGCAGACAACAAGATAAAGGCTGGTGTGGCTTTACCCAGATGGAAATCACTGGTGATTTTTCAGAGCTGAAGATGAATGACAGCCACTGTAGATACTATTACATGCAGGAAAGGGTGGAAAGTGTTCCTGGTGACCACATGGAAAGCATTCCCCCAGAATGTCTTCTTAATATTTTCTGTTTTGGTTTTTGATTGATTGATTCACCTGATTGTATCCATCCATCTTGTCGCTGGTCATTCTTTTCCTTTGTTGCCGTCAAACCGGTTTTTGATTTGAATATACAGGGGTTGGACAATGAAACTGAAACACCTGTCATTTTAGTGTGGGAGGTCTCCTGGCTAAATTGGACCAGCCTGGTGGCCAATCTTTATTAATTGCACATTGCACCAGTAAGAGCAGAGTGTGAAGGTTCAGTTAGCAGGTAAGAGCACAGTTCTGCTCAAAATACTGCAATGCACACAACATTATGGGTGACATACCAGAGTTCAAAAGAGGACAAACTGTTGGTGCACGTCTTGCTGGCGCATCTGTGACCAAGACAGCAAGTCTTTGTGATGTATCAAGAGCCACGGTATCCAGGGTAACGTCAGCATACCACCAAGAAGGACGAACCTCCACCAGCATCACGTAGTGACCTGGCCACTATCCTGCAAGAGGAATGGCTTAAAATCCCTCTGACCACTGTGCAGGACGCAGTATATGTCATTCCCAAGACCAACTGACGCTGTATTGGCTGCAAAAGGAGGCCCTACACCATACTAATAAATGATTATGGTCTAAAACCAGGTGTTTCAGTTTCATTGTCCAACCCCTGTACATGTCACCTGTCAATAATCAATAATCCATAAATAAAGCCAATGTGGTCTAAAGCAAATGTTATGCTAACGTTCCATTATGCTTTAGGGAGCTAGACATGAATGGAGTGGAGGGATAATGAAAGTCACTTCACCAGAGCCATAAAGCCAGCGAGTGTGGCTTGAAGGTATGCCAGCAATGGCCTATTTCTAGTGTCTCTATTTGATCTGGAGAGGCATGACGCCACAGTAGTGGCAGGAATAGTGGAACTGTGTCACAAACAGGAAATCCATCGTAGAGCAGGCCGCCTCATTTCAGTTTGGCCTTCATGCAGCCTTTTAGGAATACGTCTTTATAAACCTTGTCCTTCAAAGGATGCGGCCCCTGAAGTGCGATGAAGCCTACATATACAAGTTAAGCACCACCCACCATTTACTACATACATTTATATATACAAGACGCTAACAAATCAAAAACAGCTCAACCATCATTCAGAATGGGATATTATAACATATCTACCAGCCATGCCGCAATGCTAGCAATAAAGAGAAGCAGTACAACTCACCCTGGATACAAAATCCACTCATCCTTCCATCTGAACAAACTGTTCTAGGATTCAATCATACAGCTGCTGCTACTTTAGCAGTGGAGCTGCCGAATCCTGTATTACGCCACATACCAGTATCAGTGGAAAACAGCTAATGGCTCTAACAGAACAACCTCCTCCAAGTTAACCAAGGTTTGCGATCCCAGTTTCTGGCTAGATGATGAACACATCCTTTTCCTGCTTGAGTACGCAAGTTAAGATGAGGTGTTGGCTTTTCTTACAATATCCAGTTGGTTATTGACTCTCCATCTTGACAATGGTGCTACAAGTTGTTGTATGTTTGTGAAGTCTCTGTTTTCACGCTTGAGTTCTGAGCCGCGGTTCCCTACTGTTCTGGTTTCCTGTGTCTCGTAGCGACCCTTGTTTTGGTTTCTGGCTGTAGTCTTTATGGATGTGTCTCTGTCGGTGCCTTCCTGTGTTTTGACCCCTGCCCCCCCGACAAACCCAAATAAAACCGCTTTGCGTTTTGCAACCTGCCTTAACCTCCTCGTTACCATATGGACTGGTCCAGACTCTCCTCAGTTGGAGCTGTTAGGTGTAAACCTGTAGAGTCTTTAGGTTCACCAGCACCATCCATTTAGTTGGGTGTCTCTAAACTTTTGACTGGTACTGTAATGTGAAGTGTTCTGAATCTCACTATGACAAAAAGGTCATGACACAATAAGATATTATGTATGGCGTATATTGCCTTATAAATGCATTCATAACATGAATCCTGTTTGAATATTGTTGATGGCTGATGGATTTCATGATGGATGGACCCAACATAGACCAAAATTACTGAGGAAAAGAAAATCTTGGCCTTTAGAAGTTTTATAAATCAGCTATCTGCTAATAACTAAGGTTTACCGTCTCAAGCCAAGTATCCTCAAACAAACCATTCAGTTCCTTTATAATATGAGTTTTGCACACAATCATTCAATCAATCAACCTTTCTTTTCACTTGCAAACACATTAAGAGTGAACCTCATTTTCAGTGTAGCCAAGCAGTTACCTTCTAATTGACTGAAGAAGAATTACAAAGCATTTTAATCTGGAAAACTAAATTGGAAGGAAAGACAGAACAAATTGACAATACACTCCACACCCAAGATAAATGGTAAAAGAAATAAGAGAACAATTAAGATTGAAAAATAAATTCATTTATAAGATTACAAATGAAGGGTAAATGGGTGAATCTATATCAAGGAGGTTGAGGCTGGTTGCAAGTGCAGAGTGGTTTTATTGAGGGTTGTCCAGGAATCATAATCGGAACAGGCATGGGTCAAAAAACAGGCAGGCATCATCAGAGCTGAATCCATAATCTCAAAACCAAGATACCAAAGCAGGGGTCTGAACCGAGGAACCCGAGCACGACTAGACACTCAGATCAGGAACACAGAAACACGGTGAAGAACTGGCAAGCAACACAGAGGCTGTATTTGAAATGGCATACTGCTATACTGCACACCACATTCTACCGCACACTGTGTGCAGTATACAGCACAGTAACAAGTTCTGACCTAAAATGTAGCATACTAATACAGTCACATGACCAGTCACCTCACATTTCCCTCAGAGCTGTTCTATACTCGGAGCAGCTTGCGCATTGCTCCCCAGTGTTACCCACCGCCGTGTTCTTTGGCCAAGAGCTGGTGAGGCCGCGGAGATGTAGTACCACATGAAGGTAGCTCCCCCTGTATACTAGAAACTCTGACTGGAGTAGAACACCGTCCAGGTGTCTTCAGTGCACTACAGACCTTCAGCTTGGTCACATGTTGCATTAAGTGTCTGTGTGTTTCTCTTAGCTTGAGCTAATCTCTGTGGTGTGCTGTGGAGCTGCTGCCCATCCTGTGCACTATGATGCAGTTGCCTCATATGTCTCGGCTGGGTGCCACTGCCTTCCTACTGATCAGTTTCCCTACTATGAAGCTTCTCCTTGTCTTGTGCTGTGAGGGGGCTTCACCCTGCATCGTGTGCCTTATCCGACGATCCTGCTGCTTAGTCACAGACAAAGCAGACATTTCCTCCTCTGCCTCAAAAACACAACCCTCCTCCTATTCCTTATAAACTCTGATCCTTGTTGTGTTTGTTGCTACCCAAGGTCAACCTGAAGATGATGGGTTTCCCTTTTGAGTCTTGGTTCTCTTTGATGTTTCATTCTCTTGCCCTGAGGGTGTTTCTCCATGCCACAGTCTTTGCTATGGCTTGCTCACTGGGGGCTCGGTCCAGGATTCTGGACCTGTTGTACAACACACTATATACATAAATTTGGCTTGAATTAAATTGATTTAGTACACGAGTGGTATGTAGTGTGTCATTTCGAGTACAGCCAGAGACCTTACCAAACAGGCAGAGCAAACAATGGGGCATAAATGAGAGTCCTAATGAGTCCTAGATCACCTGCAGGTGTGTAAGAATGGGTGGAGCCATATGCAGTACCTCCCAGGCACCAGAAGGGGGCTACGTGACAAAATCACATGCACCAAAACCGGTAGCTAAGTTATGGAATGGGTGATGGGCACTAGGCTATTTCGGAATGTCACAGGCACACTACGGTACTAGAGTTGATCTACACTGTCACAACAAGCACAGCACCGGCCTAATTAGTTTCTGTTTAGTCGGAGCGCTCGCTAACGCCGGGCTCAGTGAAACGTGTCTGATTTCCAAATTGGCCTGAATGACAGGGCAATAGCGGCCTTAGCGACACGGCAGTTTTTGGCGGGCTGTTTTTCTTTCCATGCACGCTCACAGGAAATTGCATACTGTAATATGCTAATTCCCCATGAATATTTCATGTCTAAGTTTATAAATAAGGCGAGGAGGCGTTCTCCGGCTCCTCTCGCCGAGCGTCCTGCTCTTTAATCCTCATGCTTCTGTAGAACTTGCAAGCACTCCACCTTACAAGCATCTTGTGCGGATCTCACGTGTATTAATAAAACAAACCCAGATCCTTTTTCAAAGCCAGCCTGAAAGGAAACCTGTCACCCGTGACCTTAGCGTGGGCTGGAAAGCGCAGACTTCTTCTTCTGGTCCTTCGTTGATGAGATCTCAGACCATAACAATAACCTCTTTGGAATCAGAGCCCATCTGTGTAATAGCACATTAGGGGTAGCCTTTCCGAGTATGGTCACTTTACCGTTCTCCTGAGTCTCCGGTCTGTTTTTTTAGCCACCAGTGATGAAAGATTATAGCTTAGTATATATGGCCTTGAGGTTCTTCAACCATGCAGTAAAATGTGAATCAGACTGAGGCTACTTTGTGTTCACAATGCCTGAATAAATGGACCGTGACATGAACAGCCCACTCTTATGTGGTCTATTTCAGATTTCAGGTGGTCCCATGTGCATGAGTAGATACAATAAACGAACACGGATCCAGGGACACATCATGGTCTTCATTATTCAGCTAGTGTAGGCTTATGTCAGGTTCTAGCTATAAGAACACAGAGGTCTCAGGTTTTACTCTACAGGTAATTTTACTCTAAAGGTAATCATTCCAGGTAATGATTTCTGTAGTACTACCGCACAGGTTAATAGGATCTTACATTAACCCCTTATAACTTATTCATTAAATCAACATTCATAACGTGTTTTAGTTTACATTATGTTAATATGGAATGGATTTCAAAATAAAAGTCCTAATTCATTTATTATTTATTATATAAAAGCCTACTCTGGACATGTGAAATAATGACCTGACGTCCACTTTAGACAGAAAGTGCTTTGATGCTTGGGCACTTTTTTCTTGACCTTAATTATTTTCAATTTTACTATTTATTTAGATTTTTTGTTTTAATGATTTTTAATTAATTAATTTATATTGTTGCATTATTAATCTTTTTTTTTTCTTACAACTTTTGCTCTCCTTTCTTTTTTGTTCTAAAAGTATTAACCCAGAGAGTTAATTCAACAGTTTGAACACTGTTGAGGAAAATATGGTTGAAGGTTTCAACTATACATGCAATGCTTTCCCCAATACCATAACTGAGGTAGAATATGACAAAACATAAAGCCTCTAAGGAGGGACTTTTAACCCCAAGAGACTTAAACTCAGGATAAATGGATAAGTGTTTATGTACATATGAGTTTGTAAGTATATATGTATGTATATATTGTATATAAGCACCTTGAGCTGCCAGTGGTACAAAAGGTGCTCTATAAATAAACATTTATAATAATAATAATAATAATAATTATTATTATTATTATTATTATTATTATTATTATTATTATTATTATTATCACATAATGTTTTCTCAAACAGTGTATGGGGTGTTGAATGAGCCGCCTGATACAATACACATTTAAAGATGGCAAAGAGTAGAAAAGAAAATAAAATAAATAAAGTGCAAAAGAAACTTAAAGTCTAGATAAAAAGTGCCCCCATTCCACCAGTCATGACCAACCTTCCTATTCCTCATCCCCAAGGTTCTAAAACTACATACCTCTTTGTCATATATATACATACAGCTCTGTAAAAATTTAAGAGAGCGCCTCAAACTGATCAGTGTCTCTAGGTGTACAGGTTCTTGGTTTGTGTTGGACCAGAATTCCTCAGTTCTGTTTGATTCTCTACACTACTGGAAGCATGTCTCCCAAACTCCAGATCAGATATTGTATTAGATCTGTTTATTTAGAAAATCACTAATGACCTCCAGAAGCCTGTTTTTAGAACCATGCTCGCTGTGCGTTTCACCCCAGCCACCGCTCGCCAGTCTCTCTGTAGGTCACTTGAGGTCATCTTACGGTGGTTAAGGGACATTGGAATGAGGTGGCGCTCATCACGGTCAGTAGAGAGTGAATTTGGCCCTCTGCCAGTCTGTAGCTGTGTTGTCCTGTGTGTTTGCTGCTGGACCTTGTTCTTATGAACCAGACGCTCACTGTATCTGCCAGTAGAGCTAGAACCCAACCTTCGGTTCCTCACTGAGAACCTGCTGTACATGTGGAGATGCTGGTTTAAGAAGAAACTGGAGTGGGCTCTTATTTATTTCCAGAGCTGTATATACCTCTGTTTGCTTTGTCTCGTTGTGAGGTATTGCCAACGTAGCTGACCCACTGAATGTTCTTCTGTTGACTTTATCTGCTTTCCGGTTTCCACCTCTGTTTGCAGGTTTTGCTCTCTGGCTTACTCCTGAACTCGGTTGCCTGTTTGCTCTGACTCTGACATGTCTGTTGGTTTTCGACTTTGCCTCTTCCCTTTTCCAGTGTGTTCACTCTGGCTCTGCTACTCAGCTACTTCGTTAACTTGCCCACCAAATAAAAATAAAGGTCTGTGTGAGTGTAAAAGCAATTTCTGTTTAAAGGGAGTAAAAGCAGGACATTTTTATTTTTCCTGTCCAGAAATTGGAATAATATACCTGCTAAAAATAGAAATAATTAAAAATAATTAGAAAATATAATAGTTTTGCAAAACAATAAATAAGGACTTTTATTTTGAAATAAAGCACCCTTCATGACTGCTGATTTAAGCATTCATGAATGTTATGAAGTGGTTTTGTAAGAGGTTATGAATGTGTTATGTAGACAGTAAGTAAGCCTGTAAGTAAAAGATTACCATAAATCCAGTTCCTGGACCACTTCCTAACCAGCAGTGTCACGACTGAACGTCCACTGTCCTCAGAACAGCTGTGGATTGCCTGTAGACTGATTGCCCTCTGTATTTATCTCTGTAATAGATGCAACACTGCTTAGAGTGACAGGGCCAGATTCACAAAACTTGGCCCTAGCAGCGCTAGGCTTTGTAAAGTAGCTTCATGGTAAATAAGGCCTATTTATAAAGTCACTGTGGCTGTGATTGGCCCACCAGAGTCTTTCCAATGCCGGTGTATTGTCACCGGTATCCTGAGCAAGCGTCGGTTAGATTCACTGTCTGCACTAAGCATAGGAAAACGTCCGAGCCACCAGTGAGCAAGCCAACGGCGACCAAGGCAGGGAAAACTCCCTCAGTTCAAAAGGAAGAAACCTTGAGAGGAACCAAGACTCAAAAGGGGAACCCATCCTCCTCGGGTCAACACCAGATAACAAGACCAGCACAGGAGAGGTGCATTCAGTGTCTGTAAGGTGGAGGAATAACTGTTTGATTTGTCTGTAGTTAAGTAGACAGGTCATCGGAAGGGTCCCGATGTGGTCAGTCTGCATGTGGTCAGTCTGTGCAGTTAAGCAGTATGTAATGTTCTAGTGGTCAGTCTGTGCAGTTAAGCAGTCTAATGTTCTGGTGGTCAGTCTGTGCAGTTAAGCAGTATGTAATGTTCTAGTGGTCAGTCTGTGTTGTTAAGTAGTCTGTAATGTTCTAGTGATCAGTCTGTGCAGTTAAGCAGTCTCATGTTCTGGTGGTCAGTCTGTGCAGTTAAGCAGTCTCATGTTCTGGTGGTCAGTCTGTGCAGTTAAGCAGTCTGTAATGTTCTAGTGGTCAGTCTGTGTGGTTAAGCAGTCTGTAATGTTCTGGTGGTCAGTCTGTGCAGTTAAGCAGTCTGTAATGTTCTGGTGGCCAGTCTGTGTAGTTAAGCAGTCTGTAATGTTCTGGTGGTCAGTCTGTGCAGTTATGCAGTATGTAATGTTCTGGTGGTCAGTCTGTGCAGTTAAGCAGTCTCATGTTCTGGTGGTCAGTCTGTGTAGTTAAGCAGTCTGTAATGTTCTGGTGGTCAGTCTGTGTAGTTAAGCAGTCTGTAATGTTCTGGTGGCCAGTTTGTGTAGTTAAGCAGTCTGTAATGTTCTGGTGGTCAGTCTGTGCAGTTATGCAGTATGTAATGTTCTGGTGGTCAGTCTGTGCAGTAAAGCAGTCTGTAATGTTCTAGTGGTCAGTCTGTGTAGTTAAGCAGTCTGTAATGTTCTAGTGGTCAGTCTGTGCAGTTAGGTCATGTAGCAGAATTTGGGGTGGTTGTTATAAACCCCCAGAATATGCCCTGTTTGGGGGGCATTTCACAGGGAGTTCATATATGAGTCCACTGATGTGTAGTATCAGTCCGAGACTGCTTGCTATGCTGAAACAGACCGAGTGTGCCGACGTCCCGAAACAGCCTCTGTGCCCAAACTTCAGTTTCTAACAGTGGTAATAAAGCACGCGTCCTGCTGTGGAGCCCTGTGACGGCCTCTTATCTGAGCTTGTGGTCGGATCCTCTGCCCCCATCCATTTCTTCGGCGGCTCTAAGTGCACACATCATCTGTTTTTGCGGCGGCGGGCCATACATCACTGCTGCTGGCGAGCGAGGAGCTCTTGAAGTTGCATAAACACTGTCGCCCAAGTGCTCGTGCCTGCAGGTGATGAATGAGGGACCCCACAGAGCAAGCTTCTGCTGCTGACGGTGACGGAGAGGCCTCAGGCAGGCGGAGAGTGGAACGGACAGATGATTCTGCACAGGTTACAAACGTGAGCCTTTGGAATTCAGAGTCATTTCGGGTCGATCGGCGGGGCTTTAGTTGCTGGGCGTACTGTCATGTGTATCCCTACTATCAGAACATCACGGAATCTAAGGATGCCAGCTGTGGATCAGACACAGCAGTGTCACTGCTGGGCTGAGATTAGTCCACCAACCAAAACTATACCGCTAACAGTGTCCTGGACTCGGGGATGACCAACCAGAACTGTGCAGTGGTGGACGAGCTATCTCCTGGGTCAGCTGGGTGCTGAGAATGACCTACTACCCACACAATACCTGCTCTGTGGTGGTTCTGTGGGGGTCCAGTGTTCTCCTAAATGGTAGGTGGAGCTGATACAATAGACAATGAGTGACAACTCTGCCTCCATGTGCTGCATTCATCATTGGCAGCCTCATTTGACCAGGTGTTATTTGGGTGCCGGGTCATTCTGGGCTTAGCACAGACACTAGGGAGGCCTGGGAAGAACAGAGAAAGGGTTGGGGGTGGGTACTGTCAATCTACTTGAAATGGAATGAATGAAGCGTCACACTCACAATTAGTCATTTTGACATTGGGATTAACGCATCATCAAAGGAATAGTTGCTAACCCAACATGTCAGACGTCTCGGTATGGAGTTGTAGAGGTTCCTAATGGTGTCCCGTGATAATCCATCCCATGCAGCTTAAATATCCTCACACAGTTCCTCCAGACGGTGCGGTAGAGGTGGAGGTGGAGTGACACCAGGCCTGCTGGACGTGTGACGTGACAACAGACTGTTTATCGTGGAGCCTCCACACACTGATTCGGTGGTCACCTCTACCAAGACAAAAGCGGGACTCGTCACTGAAGATGACCCGCTGCCATTGGAATCACTCTGACACGAAACCATTGCAGTCTTTGGTGATGTTGATGTGAGAATATGCTGGAGAAGTGGAAAGTTGGAACTGTTTTGGATGTTTACCTAATATTTGTTAGCTGGTATGAGTGTGGATGTCTCCAATTCTCATTTATCTCACTATGTAATTGTTATTTTAAAAAATATATAGATTTATTAAGCTTAAATATTATTATTTATTTGTTTGTTTATTATTATTTTTTTAATTATTATATTCTGTTTTGGACTGAGGATCTTCTGCCAACAAAAACTATCCAGCCAACAGTGTCCTGTGGGCAGCATCCTGTGGAGAGCATCCTGTGACCACTGATGAAGGACTAGAGGATGACCTACACTGCACTGTGCAGCAGCAGATGAGCTATCGTCTCTGACTGTTCATCTACAAGGTGGAGCAGCAAGGTAGGAGTGTCTAATAGAGTGGACAGTGAGTGGACACAGTGTTTAAACACTCCAGCAGCACTGCTGTGTCTGATCCACTCCCACCAGCACCACGTCAGTGTCACTGCAGAGCTGAAAATGACCATGGGGTGAGCATAGTTCTACGTGCTTATTTTTAATAACATACTGATCACAAAAAATGACACAAATATGCCACATGTTATGAGAAAACGAAATAAGAGTTTGATGTGGTATGTAACTCACTCACTCTACCCTCCGTATATAGAAACTAAGTAAACAGCTTGAGTGCGTTGCTGAAGGCTCAGGGAACACACAGTCAAATATTAATAATGTTTGCATGATACTAAACCTGAGGGCTATATTAAGCATCCAGCAATGCCATACATATATCTATCTATCACAGATATGGTGACAGATAAACAGATTTACATGTGAATGGACAAACAAATGTGCCAGATGAAGCAACGCACAAAGGAACGCATGAACCATGTGGGCGGGGCAAGAGATGTCAGACTTCTAATTGGTTAGAACCATTCAGTGTACATGGAGATGAGAGGAGTATGGTGAAATACAGCAGATGTATATTAGAATTTGGGAAGATATTCATCAGACATACTGCACACACACACACACACACACACACACACACCATTATAATATAAGGCTCATCAATAATTGTGTCAAGTTATTAAATCTTAACATTCAGTACAAAGTGTCACTATAACACATTTATTAAATCTTAACCTTTTACTGCACTTATTATACACTTACTAAGAGGTAACATATGATTAATAACCTTATTAAGCCTTAATATTCATTATAAAGTGACATAATACACTATACAATACCATCCATCCATCCATCCATCCATCTATCCATCCATTCATCTTCTAAGCTGTTTATCCTTCTGGCTCACAGAGGTTGCTTATTATACACTTACTAAGAGGTAACATATGATTAACAACCTTATTAAGCCTTAATATTCATTATAAAGTGACATAATACACTATACAATACCATCCATCCATCCATCAATCCATCCATCCATCCATTCATCTTCTAAGCTGTTTATCCTTCTGGGTCACAGAGGTTACTTATTATACACTTACTAAGAGGTAACATATGATTAATAACCTTATTAAGCCTTAATATTCATTATAAAGTGACATAATACACTATACAATACCATCCATCCATCCATCCATCCATCCATCCATCCATCCATCTATCCATCCTTTCATCTTCTAAGCTGTTTATCCTTCTGGGTCACAGAGGTTGCTGAAGCCTATAATAAGCTCTGGAATAGCCTGATTTCACTATAGTTGCTATGTAATACTGTAGTAATGATCAGTCAGTGAATAGTGGTTATTACCCAGAGTTTTTACCATCTGTTAGGTTAATAAGTCCATACTAGTAAACACCTTACATGATGTACAGTACCTGCTTAAAAATGTAGTAATAGTTATATAATGTAGCCAGTTATCAACAACGACTGGTTTGTTAAGGCTTAATAACAGCATTAAATATGAGTATTATAAGCCTTAATGTCTGTATTATAAAGTCCCTTTATAATAAATGTTAAGGCTTCATAAATGTATTATAATGACCCTTTGTAGTAAAGGTCAAGGTTATATAAGTTTATTACAATGACCCTTTATAATAAATGCTAAGACTTAATAAGCATATTATTATGTCACTTTAAAATAAATATTAAGGATTAATAGTGTATTAGAATGTCCTATTGTTAATGATAAGGTTTAATAAGTGCATTATACTGGTTGTTTATAGTGAATGTTAAAGTATATCATAGTTAGTGAATTTTAAGACTTAATAAGCGTATTATAATGTGACTTTTACATAAATATTAAGCATTAATAGTGTATTAGAATGTCCCTATATAGTGATGTCAAGGTTTAATAAGTGCATTATACTAGTCGTTTATAGTGAACAGTTAGTAAGGCTTAATAAGTGTATTATAATGTGTTATAAAGCCTAAAACAGTTTGCACTGCAGAAATAAATGCAGGCCAAGCTCATGTTAAAATGCCAGAAATACTTTATGCAATAATTGAACAAATAAGATTGAAGAACTTTTGAAACTTGCAGAAAAATAGACACGTTCTGGAATGTTGAAATGTTCCGGAATATGCACTGGAATGTTGATGGATGTGGAGAAATCATAAGCACAGCCATCACAGAGACAGCTCGAATTCATAAATACATAAAGGTCATAAATAGCAAAACTTTACCGTGTCTCCTTTTCCATTTACGGCATACCCTCCTCTGGAAAAAAAAAAGAAAGCTGCAGTTTCCATGACAACTAAACCAGAGCCAGCATCTCTGTGAAACTCTGGATCCTTTTATTGGGAAAAAAACACAGGTGAGCCTCAGTATTCCACTCCGATTGTCATCATCTTTTTTTTTCCCCTTAAGGTTGAATCTGGAAGATCTATTTTCGCAAAGATGAGTTTGTCGTTTTTACGGCTCCGTGTTTCTTCCTGAAACAACACGCGTTATGAAATCAGAGTATTTTAAGCCTTTTCTTTTTGCCAGTTGCTGTAATGCCACAATTGCATATGTGGATATGTCTGAAGGTGTTTTTTTTCCCAGAATTTAAGGGACGTTTATGTAACAGATTTGAATATAAGCTCATTATCATGAATGCCAGTCTCTTTATGGAATGGTGATGTGGTTCTCTTCATGGTTTCTGCGACTGTCACTCTTCATAAGATTTGCTCCCACTCAGGATAATATAGTGTGCTTCCGACTCCCACACTGCAATCTGCAGGAGCAGAAACAGATTTTCCTTTGTCCTTATTTATGTCTGAAGTATGCCATGACATAGGTAAGGGCCTAATGGTGCACTTCTTGGAAAAGAATACAGCGAAATCTGTTAAAAATAGAATTTTACAAGGTGGGAAATGGTAAGCAGTGGTGAATGCACTTAGCACTGGTGGTTTAATTTGAATGTTGAAGATCAAAGTCGTATCCAGTGTCAGCGGTTGCACTTGAGTTTCACTTCCCTTGAGTAAGCGTCTAGAAGTCGGTTGAACAGATGTTCTGAAGTCTCATGGGCTTTACCTAAGATGCACTTCACCACACCCGAAATACTTTACAGGACTTCCGCCAAGTTCTAATCAGTCAATTTCAAGCATCAAATTATCTTTGCTTCTTTATTTGCTTTGGTGTGACTGCTGATCAGACATACCAGCCACTTCATTTCAGTTTAGTCTAACAGCACTTTGTACAACAGACATTGTCCCAAAGCAACATGTTCCAAAAATGTTGCTGCTATACCAGGTTGAGTTTGGCTGAGGACAATAACGGCTAAAGACTCCAATGGGAAGAACTACCTTAAGTGCACAAGGACGAAATACTGAAAGACACCAAAACTCAAAATGACAAACCCACTATGTCAGTGGTCTCCAACCCTGGTCCCGGAGATCTACCCAGTTCCAGCCACAGTTTTGCAAAGTTTTAACTTTTCCCAAATCCCTGATTGGCTGAATTGAATAATGAAAACTTCAAGGAGGAGTGTTGGAGTGTTCAAACACAGTGGTCTTCAACACTGGTCCTGGGGATCTGCCTTTCTTATGGAGACAACCATGGGTTCCACTCCCTGTGTGGCTGCAACATTGGCAGGAAGGCTGGACTAGCCCCTCACTACCTTATGGCAATGGTGAAGAGTCGATCTGTACCTCAAGCCCTCCGAGCTTCAAGTACAGCTCGACTCGAACCACCATCCCTGAAGACTCATGGCAGACAAGCATCCAGACTCTTCTCTGTCCTGGCCCCCAGATGGTGGAATGAACTCCCACTGGCTGTCCGAACAGCGGAGTCTTTTGCGGTCTTCAAACGCAGACTGAAGACCCGTCTCTTCGTAATGCACTTAAGTGAGTGAGCTCTAGTAGAGGTGTAAGTTATATGTGTATGTATTATGGTTGTAAGTCACTCTTGATAAAAGTGTCTGCTAAATGCTTTAAATGTAAATGTAAATGTAAGGCTTTCTAAGATCATGATGAAGAAACACTGATGGGAACCAAGACTCAAATAGGAGCATATACAAGCATTAGTATAAAAAAATTCTGGAAGCAACCACAACTTAAACTGCTTCAAAAGCATGAAGGAGAAACACTGAGAGGAACCATAACTCATATTGAAAGAACTTTCCAAGAGCATGGGGAAGAACCACTAAAAGAAACCAAGACTCAGAAAGAAAAACTCACCGAGAACATCAAAAGGATCCAAAGCTAAAACGACAAACTGTCCAAGACACTGTTCTGGAGATCTGTCTTCCTGCCAAGCCTGGTTACAACCACAGGTTCAAAAAGAAGATTCATGAGAAGTATGTAAAGATACAAACAAGGAGGAACCAAGACTCGAACTCCCCCAAAGCACTATAAGGAACCAAAACTCAGAAAGAAAAGCTCTCCAAGAGCACAAGGAAGAAATCACAAGAGAAACCAAGACTCATGTAAAGAATTCCCTGAGAGGAAGGAAAGCTCAGAAGGTGAACCCGGCCTCCTCTGGGGTGTAGCAGGTGAAGCAGTTAGAACACTGTGAAAGCACTGTAAATTATGATTGTTATTAACTAATTAATTCTCAGACACTGGCATAATTTGGCAGAACATTGTGATTTGTCAACATTTATCAAAGCAATAAGTCACAAGAGGCTGTATGTGACAGCTATTTTACCAAACCAGTGATCTGGCAAACTGTTATGGATATACCCAGGATGTTAGAAATGAAAGATGATGGGTAAATATTAGAATCATGGACTAGAGAGCTCATGCATGGCTCTGCACATAGACGGGTCAGGTCCAAGTGGTTTCGTACAGCACTTGCTATCATGTATTAGGGCTTACATGAGAAATAGCAGGTTGGTACAAAAGTTGAGTCAACGGCGGCTAATGGCTGATGATATCAGGGATAATACCACATGGAAAAAGGAATAAAGAAACAACTGCAGGAATCTTTAGAAATCCATGATGAAATCAATAAAGTGTGATGTGCCCTTCCCATCGAGCTTTGGATTGCATTGTCAGCCTTCCGGTAACCGGACCACAGAATCCCAATTACACACCTCAGAATCCCGCAAGTTTGTATCTGTCTTGGGCACAACCTTGTCAAGGTGTAGAGAGCCAGAGATTTGAGGGCATAAATAAGAGTAACTGACTTTAAACTTCACGCATGATGTTTTAGTGGAGTCTGGGGATAACAGTGTTAGCACAAACCAGACTCCGCAGGTCATTTAAGCTTGCTGTGGCCTTCCCAACATGGATTGCTCTTCTTGGATCGTGTAACTGATCTTGTTTAGTTTAGTCCCTTGAAACACCAGGCTAATCACTTGTTGTCTTCTCTGAGGTGTCCATGCTGTTAGGGTCATAATCATGTGATCGTTACCAGTTGACCTAAAGTTTACAGTAAGACTGCTGAGGAGTAAGGTTGGTAATTTGACCCTTCCTTTCTACATAGAGTGATGATAAAGATAAAGACAATTGAAAGAGTTGGACAATGAAACTGAAACACCTGGTTTTAGACCACAATCATTTATTAGTATGGTGTAGGGCCTCCTTTTGCGGCCAATACAGCATCAGTTCGTCTTGGGAATGACATATACTGCGTCCTGCACAGTGGTCAGAGGGAGTTTAAGCCATTCTTCTTGCAGGATAGTGGCCAGGTCACTACGTGATGCTGGTGGAGGTTCGTCCTTCTTGGTGGTATGCTGACATTACCCTGGATACCGTGGCTCTTGATACATCACAAAGACTTGCTGTCTTGGTCACAGATGCGCCAGCAAGACGTGCACCAACCGTTTGTCTTCTTTTGAACTCTGGTATGTCCCCCATAATGTTGTGTGCATTGCAGTATTTTGAGCAGAACTGTGCTCTTACCTGCTAACTGAACCTTCACACTCTGCTCTTACTGGTGCAATGTGCAATTAATGAAGATTGGCCACCAGGCTGGTCCAATTTAGCCATGAGACCTCCCACACTAAAATGACAGGTGTTTCAGTTTCATTGTCCAACCCCTGTACATTTATTTATATATATATATATATATATATATATATATATATATATATATATATATATATATATATATATATATATATATATATATATATATATATATATATAGTGGACACATTACTAAAGCCACTGTTCCAGTGGCGTGTAATCTTGCAAGTGAATCTCCCACATCTGGACTTGTTATGTCTCTTCTTTCTTTCAGAGACGTGACATTGTGAAAGATGTTGTTTTCCACAGAGAGTAACACAAAATAAATGGCCTCTAAACCCATAATATACTCTGACCTTTACTTTCTCCTGACTTCAGTGCGTGCGCCGCTGAGGGTCATTATTTACTTGCTTAACTGAATGTCAAACAGATAGCAGATAGGTCTATTAGCCTATTAGTCTGACGCCACAGCTATAGAGAATTGGCTAGCTTACTTAACTAATGATTCAGTGGTACATAGTTACTCCTGTGACTTTTAAAGCAATTGGATAAAACCTTTGTATGGATACGTACAGAGGAAATTCCTTACCATGGTCCTACCTAAGTATTGATGCAGCAAAGCCTGGTACACGCCAGTATCTACAAGTTATGTTTGCATATTCAATTCAATACAATTCTATTGTACTGCCATTATACCAATACAGTAATACCAATACCTTCTCTAGTGCAGTAATTTAAGTTATATCAGGCATAGAGGAAGTATATGTTTGGTGGCCAGGTGGCCAGGGCTGTAATCAGAATCAAGATGTTAGTGCAGTGCATAAATCCTACTGCTAAACATGTTTACCACACCAATTTCTGATCTCCTTTTTGTTTTTCATCAATCTCTCGTTTTAACCATCTGTAATAATTCTAGTAATTCTAAGTTTTAAATTATAAAGCAAACCTAAGGCAAATCTGGGATATTGGCTGTGACTGCCCAAAGGCCTGATTTGTCTACTAATTATCTTCTACTGAACCATGTGTTCATACAAAACCAGGTTTTAAGGTGCATCTGATTTATGCTGTTGTCAGACACAAGACTTCAAAACCGACGTGTGCAGAACTAAAAACCAGGAATGGTTTAATACAATACAATACAATACAATACAGGCAATCACAGCGAGCAACAGTACAAGCAACAACAATGGGAGAAGCGGAATCAGAGTCAGGGACAGGCGGAAGTCAGAACCAGGTAGATCTAGCAGCGAGGGCGAACAAGTTGAAAGGGAAAAACCGAAGGGAAAAGCCAAGGAGAGAAAACAGGTACAAACCGTAAAGTCAGGACACGAGCAAAGGGATGAGACGAGAGAGTAGTCAAGAAACGAAGTAAGTCGGAAACCAGAGTAATACCGCATGAAGAAAGAAACGCTCAGAAATGCTAACCGGAGTTTGGCAAAGCTTCGCAAAGAGTGACTGTTTGCGAGTGGCTAAATACAGGAAGTAATTGGTTACAGCTGGGGTCAAAACTCGGGCGATCTAGAGCGAGTCGCAGAGTCCGACCGTGGGCGCCTAGACATGACGTCATCGGGCGTGGCCCTCTGGGAAGTGGAGTCCTGAAGAGCGGAGAAGCCGGGGAGAGGCGGAGGCGTGACAGCGGTAAAGGATTTTATCCATACCAAATACTAAGGAAATCCAAAATTCATGGTGAATGTAAATTCTGCTACATATAATATATTGTCTAAAGCATTAATGATTGTCACAGTACAGTTATTGTAACTTGAAGAAATACTGAAGTTATTCTGTGTTCAGCTGCTCTCTAAAACTTAACATAAGCATAACATAAGCCACACTACATCCATTTTTGTTTTGTGGCTTGTTCTCTTACAGCTATATATCTTAGAACAGGAAATATTTGCAATAAGTGCCTGCTTTTCGGTTTTTGTACAGAAACCCTAAATGTTAGAAGTCAACAGCATGAAATCTCACAGAATTGGCAATGACATAAAATGATAAATTTTGCAGAGCTGCAATGACAAAGATATAGAAAGATGTAAAAGTTGCATTAATTCTGAGTCACATTTCCACATATTGGATTTCAGTCCCAAATACAAAATGTGAAATTGGAAACATTAGATTCAATGGGTGTTTGCTCTTCACACCACCACACAGAGAAAAATTCTGAGTCACATATTGTTGCTGCCCAAAGAAACCAACTCCAAATCTCCAAAATGGCACCTTTACAGGAGAGAGCAAAAACCTTTATAAATTTAAAATGGAAGTCAATGGATTCTTTTGGTTCATTAATCATGATATTTTCACACAATGTAAATGGCAGCTGCTGTTTTCAAATGACGCATAAAAGCCACGTGTTTCTATGGACAGCGGCGATGTGAAGACGAAGATTAGATTTGGGCCATTCGGGCCATTTTGTCCAGCTGTGTGAACGTAGCCTAAGGCACTTTGAATTAGAAGCACCTTCTGTGGTAGAGATCAGTACAGCTGTGGTCCACCTCCAGTTTCACCACATCTATCACCACTGAGAACGGCTGTACGGATGTCCGTCCCAATAACACCATTGCTACATGACCTTGCCCAAATTCCATCCTAGGTAATGTTTGTCAAACCCTACCTAGTCTCTCTTAAGTTTTGTTGTCACATTAAAAGCATCCAGCAATTTTTTTGGCAGACGGATCCCAGGCTGTTGGGGACGGATGGAAAAAAAGAGGAATGAAATGAAAGCATGCCGGATTAGAGAATAGACGGCAGACGTCAATGAAGCTGACATGACAGACCGTATCTCGGGAAAGTGATAGCAGATTGATTCGGACAGGAGTTAAATGACACTGAACTCTGGTGAGTTGAGCAACAAATCAGAGGCTTCGATGCTTAGCTGTCAGCACCGGCGTGCTCCGGAGGGATATTTCAGCAGACGCACACCTGTCAAGTCAGGGAATCTATATTACTCAGACGAGATATTGGACAAGGGGTGCCAGTGACGAAAACTTCAATCAAAGTGCTGCAAAGGTGCCATTACGGCCAACGAAGCATATCGTCACTTTTTGGAGATGACTGCAACAAAAGGCCTTGTCTTTTTTTAAAGGTGCACCAAAAGGTGTGACCTTTGAGCATCACTGGTAAGTCATTGGAGAAGCTTTGTAGATTTTTACTTCATGTTTAACCCATTCAGCAAATTCATTTTCTCTAGCCTTGACCCCTTTCTGCAGGCCCCCTAATGGGCACTGGACCAGCAGAATGGAAATTAGCTTGGTTCTTTTAGTGCCACTGCTGGACTAACAATCACACACCTACCACAACTATCCAGCCAAACAGCGTCCTGTGTGCAGGATCCTCAGGGCAGCGTCCTGTGACCACTGATGAAGGACTAGAGGATGACCAACACAGCCCTGTGCAGCAGCAGATGAGCTATCGTCTCTGACTGTACATCTACAAGGTGGACCAGCAAGGTAGGTGTGTCTAATAGAGTGGACAGTGAGTGGACAACACAAACACTCCAACAGCACTGCTGTGTCTGATCCACTCATACCAGCACCACACACACTAACACACCACCACCACCTTGCACATACTACCTGCTCTGTGGTGGTCCTGACCAAGAACAGTTGGAAGAACAGTTCAGCTGAGAAGAGCTGGTCCATAATCTCCTATGGTGCTCCTATATGGTAAGTGGAGCTGATAAAATTGACAGTGTGGATGATGTTTAGCGCACGGGTATATGTATGTGTGTGTGTGTGTGTGTGTATGTGTATGTGTGTGTGTGTATGTGAATGTACATATAAAGTGTTAATATAGTGTTTAAATTGCATATTGCATTATGCATTATTTTTTATATTAAGAAAGCCCAGTCCATTTTAGTTCAGCATGGCCATCCCTAGAGTGATGTGATTCCAGGAGGTTCTCCTCCCTCCCCCACCTCTTTTTCGCTGATACAGCCATTTAAGTGTTCACTGTGCTTGTATAATCTCAAAAGCACTGCCAATCGAATGCAGCGGTCTGGAGCAGCTGTACACGAGCCCAATGCCATGCCCAGTGTATAAAACCTCCCAGCATTGAGCTGGGCAGCAGTGGACCTGCATTCTTTAGAGTGATGGCGCAATACCTTTGGGATGAGTTGGAGTGATCCAGTTATCAAGTCATCATCCAACATCAGTACATGATACACTGGAATTCACTGAGTTCCTGAGAGCGACCCATCCTTTTACTAATGTCTGTAGAATCAGTCTGCATGTCTAGGTGCTTGGTTTTATACACCTGTGGCCATGGAAGTGATTGGAACACTAGAATTAAATGATTTAGATGGGTGAGTGGATACTTTTGGCAATATAGTGTATATAGTATGCATTAGATTCTATACAGCTGAAGCACAAGTGGAGGTTTGACCTTAAACCAGGTATGCTGGACCCTTTGGCGTTTGTTATATCGGTTAGACCTCCCTGTTAGTGTTGTTGTAGAAGTGAAACCATGATAAGCCAGAACATGTGAGCCTGGGGAGGTCATTTGGTTGTAAACACTCTCCAGGTGTGCAGTGACCTAAAGTGCCGTTTACATATGCAAGCAGCGCCATTTCACCTCTGGTAGAATTCACCTAACGATCCTCCTCTTTCAAGGGTCCTCAAATGCCACTTATTTGCCTTCATAATGTAATCAAACATGCTAAATCCCCCACCCATCTGACCATCTCTCTTCTACAGCTTCTTCCAGAAGTCAGATGCTAATTTCATCACAGGACTCAATGACATTGCTGCTTTCACTCTGTTCCACAGCTAGCAGGTAGCTCTGCTATAGGAGATGCCAATGTTCTCGGGTAGACCAGACAATGCTGAACATCAGAAGAGAAAGATTCATGTGGGCTTACAAGATTTTATTCCAAGAGACTAAAATGAGACTATTTAAAGACTGCTGTAAGATGCATTTATGTCGTTCACATGCAACCTAAAATGGGACAAAGGTTAATCCTTTGACATTCTGCCCAACTTCTTGGTGGAGCACATTTTGAGTCACTATATCTTAATAAAGAAAATATTGAATGTAACTCAGCCTGATTGTGCCATCTCTACCAATCGGCAGAGATCATGGGTCTTGACAAAAAAGAGTCAAATACGGGTAAAATTTTTGAAAATGGTCTACTGTTTCTTTATGCTAAAGGTGTCTATGCTAAGCTAATGTCATTCAAATCCACTACATTTACATTTCTTTTCACTTTGAAGAGAACATTAAAGGGTTCTCTTACTTTTTGCATCCAGAAAAACTACAAAACTCCGTGATAAGTTGCAATTGTCCATAACTTCGTTTGGCGGTAACGGACCCTCTACTGTCTGAGAGTTTTGTGTTATCCGTGATGCTGTCTCACATACTAATATCTCTTAAAGCTTCTGCAACAATTAAAAGCCAGTCTGAGGTGTACTCATGTCCAGTCCCTTGCTTGGTTACTCTCTGCTTTTTTATCCATGCTTCCTTCAAAAGCATCTCTTCCGTCTCTTTGGAGCCTTTCCCATGATGTCCATGTTGCGAAGACAGAGCAAGCTTCTTCTTACAGCCGGCTGAAGATTCGTAGCAGTTGATGTATGACATGGTGCCATAAAGCATTATGCAGTTTTCACAAGAGTTCTCACAAACATTTCTCCAGAGTTCCATAGGACTAGGAGCAGGCATTCCACACCCTGGAGTGGAAACGACAGCCATACACTCCACACTTATTATCCGTTGTATAAGATCCACTTTGTAGTTCTACAGTTACAGACTCCAGTCTATCTATTTCTTTACATACTGTGTTCCCTGCGTTCACCCCATTCTTTATTGGTCAGAATCCCCAGAGCATCACCAAAAAATAGATATTTGTTGGGATCATGCTCAGCGCTGTGGTGTGGTGGTAGTGTATTAGTGAGTGTTGCCCTGCTACAACTGGGTCAGCCACAACAATACAGCTGGAGTTTTCACTGGTACAATGGACATGTGAGTATCGAAACAAGCTTCGCTGATCATCAGTAATGTCAGCAATGACAACATTATCCAGGCACCCCTTCTAAGTAATGAATCCAGCTACTCGAATGTGTGACCATTGCTGATACTAATGCTCAATTGTGTGGACACAGCCTCCATAATCTCCACAGAAAAGCACTGACCAGTAGAATGAGATGGTTTGGAACACCCACACATAAGCCTAAGGTCATGCCCATGTCAAAGCAAGTGCTGGCAAGAGGGACATAAACCCCCACAAGCATTGAGCAGTAGCTGTGGAAAGCCTGGGTGTCTGAATGCCTCCACAATGCAAAAAATACAGAGCTCTGCATTGTTTCTGCTCCAGTGAAGGTTGATATAATTGCAAGACTGGCTGAATCAAGCACATTCCAGATGGGAAAAGGCCACGACACAGTTGTTATTTAGACACTAATTGGATTGCATGTCACACCTTTTGGATGAACCATAAAGGAATCACAGCCCACCTTATATCCTTATATATATAATTAGTTGAGTGCATCATCAAGGAGGAACAGATTTCAGGTACAGTAGACACATCTAGGGTCAACTCCAAGACCTTTTATTAGCTCTTATGCACGTGACGCAGAGATGCAACAAATAAAGACTATATAGGGCTGTGATTAATATACAGCTTGCCCAATATAGATATACAGTACTATAAATACTATTGGATTAAAGAAAACGCTTGACTAAACAGGCTCATGTGGATAACAGTGAAGGGAGGCCACAACTGAGCATGACATTATTAGCGAAATGCTAATTGGTGCTTATTAATTTCCATTGAATGTTAGCAACATTAGCTATGCTTTAGCTTATATTCCTTAAATGCTTATACACTCAAAAGAAGGAAGGGTGGGATTGGAGTGCTATCGGGAAGGAAGATAGGCTGATATATTGAATATTTATTGAGCTACACATACAGAAGTCTCTCTGTATGGCATCAGGCGGCCATGTTTGCTACATACCAGATGTCTCAGAGCTGTAGAGGTTTCTAATGGTGTCCTGTGGTAATCCATCCCATGCAGCTTGAATATTCTCAGACTGGGCGGTAGGGGTGGTGGTGAAGTGACACCAGGCCTTCTGGACATGACATTAAACCATTCATCTTGGCACTGACCATGGTGCCTCTATACATGGATTCGTTGGGCGTCTCCACCAAGACAAAAGCAGGACTCATCACTGAAGATGATCCGCTGCCATTCTGAGTCACTCCATGACAGTCTGGCACAATACCATTGCAGTCTTTGGCGACATTGGCATGGTGTGGCTCAGGGTGACTCATGGAGGGCATCAGTGCTCACTAAATGTCTAAAATCTTGGCTGTTGGGTCAGACAGGTACTGCAGTAAGGCCTGTCCTTGCTTACGTTCATGAAACTTTCAATCTCATATCATCAAACCTACCCACCAAGTTTTATTCCTGTCGGTTGGTTCATTCTGGGCGCAACTATTTGTGCAACTATTCTTCCGCAATGAGTGTAATTTAAAAATAGCCACTGTCCAATTATTTACAAACTCTGCTATTCTAATCTGTACAGAACTGTGGCCCTGAGGACTGTAGCTTCAACACCATGTTTAAAAAAACAGAAATTCTCAAGACATCTACAGGCCTGTCTGTCCACACCCCAGCCTGCATTCCCAAGCATATCCTATGACCTGTTAAATCCTGGGCCTGGCACAATAAAGATTAGCCAGCATCTTGCCTGGCTCTGCCATTCTCTGGCTAAGTGAAGTGGGCAGCGCTAATGCAGGGTGGGGGTCTACATCGATTTCTCTCCGTCTTCTTCCTCTCAGCTCAACGCAGAAAGCGAACAATCCAGCCCCGGTCCCCGCACCACCTCTTTCAATTCCATTAGCCGCTTCAGTGCAACACGCTCTTCCCTTCCTCGCTCGACCCCAGCATGTCAAGAAGAACAGTAATATGATCAAGGCAGCACTTTACACCTATTGGCAATTTCCAGCTTTTGGGCAGCTCTTTCAACTTCTCTTCTTACCACTCGCAAACGACTAATGGAAAGTTTCCACACCAGTGTGGTTTGCCACAACAGATCTGGGGATGATACAATGCATCCCAATCCATGTGTCGATAGGTGCATCCCTGTTAAAAGGTTGTTCAGTTTAGAGCCTTGGGTCACTCTGCCTGTGAGTTTCACTGTTTTGGACAGTCATTAATGCAGTGTCATTGGCGGCATCATCAGGTTTAACACGGCTTCAAATAGTAAGTCTTCCATTGCAGAAAAACCCTCAGTTTGATGGACAGAATTAAGTGCTACATGCAGGTAGTGTGGTGTTTTATGGGAAAAGGCCAAATACTGTTGGTTAGGGTGTAGTTTGGGCAGCAAGTATGCTAGCTAGCATATTAGCTCATAAGGAACTTTTAGAACGTTGTAGATAACCGAGGCTGCCAAGCTCCCTTTATTCAGTGTGATCTCCCGCTTTCCTCCAAACCTGTTTTTTTTCTCTTGCAGTCCTATCGAAGTTCATTATGCTCATTCCTGGATCCAGGTATCCGAACTTACACGGGGCAGGTTGCTGACTAAACGATAGTAGCTGCTTTGTATAGCTGATTGATTGTCAACAGAAAGATGTTTCGCCAGCTGTACATGATTGAAATTAAGGCTGCAGTTGTTTCAAACACTGCATGTGTATATGGCAAGCCTCACTTTGCTGCTGGGTGTTGAGGTGTCAAGCTGCCTGAAAGCTAAATGCCGCAGGTAAGGGCATGAAGAGTCATGTGACAAGCCATCAAGTTGAACAACTTAACTATGCACTGAGAAACACCTATGTCATAAACTCAGAGAGGCAATCGTGCAAGCATCCGACCTGGAATTCCAACTTCACCAATGTTCCATTACAAACCAGCCAGAGGCCAGAAACTTCAGAAATTTCTGAAATTCAGAAGTTTTTGGCCTTTGACTGGTTTATAATGGAACACTCGGTGAAGCTGGAATTCCAGGTCGGATACTTGCACGATTGCCATTCTGAGAAACTTCTGAATTTCAGAAACTGAAAGGCCAGAAACTTCTGAATTTCCCAAAGTATGGATACTTTCGGAAATTCAGAAGTTTCTGGCCTCTGACTGGTTTATAATGATAAACACTCGGTGAAGTTGGAATTCCAGGTCGGATACTTGCACGATTGCCATTCTGAGTTTATAAGGCACAGATCAAGGCTAACAAACATAGTTTGTTGTTTCTTAGTGGAAGATTTGCGTTAATTGCCATCTGCAATCTAAAAAAGTGAAACTGAATAGGTAGATAAATGTCCAAATAATTATAAAGCTGACTGACACACTTTATATGTCTGTATTTTGAATCTGACTTTTAAATTTGTCTAGTTTCACATTAGCTTGAATAAGACTTTCTGGGATGGAGCATATGCTTATGGGTGGAAGTCTTGGGAAATGATTGGCATCCTGTTGTCCCCATAAAAAAAAAAAAAGTGGATACTCTTTACAACAATTGTCTTTCAATCCTCATTTGATGATTCAGCCAGTCTGACAACATTTTGTTGTTATGTTTTATTCAGTGCTGCCAGAATCCCAGATGGCCACGGATGTGTACAGTATGTGTGGAAAGTCTACTTTGCATGCAAAGGCATGTGCTACATACATTCTGGGTCAAGCCTGGATCTCCAGGGTCTCCAGAGAAATGGCAAACATCTGTGTGTGAAGCGAACCTCCACACTCTCCGCCTTCTGTTGAAATTCAGACAGAAAGCTAAACATGATGCGCCTGAATATGCACAGAGCAAACGTACTGGCGCCGTCCCTTCAGCTACAGCCAAAACCCTGTGAACAGTTGGGTGCCATCAGCAGGTGAAGATGATGCCGGGGTTTAGAATTAGGGAGATGAGCCATGGCTGTCTTGGCAGTTGATTCACTGCGTTTGAGGAGTTTTCCAAATACATACAAATATAAGCTCACCTGCGACTGAAACATACCTATTACCATACCTCCACCAGCACCATTAACAGCTGTGATTCAAGTTTCTGGATGGAGGCCGCATCAATGTTCAGACACTCCTACATCAAAGAAATGGTGGAGGCAAAATCTGTCCAGCGGTCATTTTGCTTTGAGCTTGTTTTGACCTGTTGGACAGAGCTTGGTTCTAGCTAATGGAACCTGTTCTCCTTTAGTGTTCTGTGCTGATGATCATCATAATAGACGTCAGTGTCAGACTAATGAATGGGCTTCTATTAAAGACTGGTGGACAAAAAGACTAGAGTCTCTTCACCTACACTGAGCTGATGAGGAGTCCTGTTCCAGAAATGATAATAGGCCATTAGAGCCGTAATAAATCATGCTCCTGTTACTCTCCATACTTCAGTACATCTGAAGGTACATACTTTAGTACTGTTACTCTCCATACTTAAGTACATCTGAAGGTACATACTTTAGTACTGTTACTCTCCATACTTAAGTACATCTGAAGGTACATACTTTAGCACTGTTACTCTCCATACTTAAGTACATCTGAAGGTAGATACTTTAGTACTGTTACTCTCCATACTTCAGTACATCTGAAGATAAATACGTTAGTACTGTTACTCTCCATACTGTTACTCTCCAGGTAGATACTTAGTACTGTACTAAAGTATCTACCTTACTTTAGATGTACTTCCATACTTTAGTATGGAAGAGTAAAAGTACTGTTACTCTCCATACTTAAGTACATCTGAAGCTAAATACTTTAGTTCTGCTACTCTCCATACTTCAGTACATCTGAAGGTAGATACTTTAGTACTGTTACTCTCCATACTTAAACACATCTGAGGCTAAATACTTTAGTTCTGTTACTCTCCATACTTTAGTACATCTGAAGGTAGATACTTTAGTACTGTTACTCTCCATACTTCAGTACATCTGAAGGTACATACTTTAGTACTGTTACTCTCCATACTTAAGTACATCTGAAGCTAAATACTTTAGTTCTGTTACTCTCCATACTTCAGTACATCTGAAGGTAGATACTTTAGTACTGTTACTCTCCATACTTCAGTACATCTGAAGGTAGATACTTTAGTACTGTTACTCTCCATACTTCAGTACATCTGAAGCTAAATACTTTAGTACTGTTACTCTCCATACTTAAGTACATCTGAAGCTAAATACTTTAGTTCTGCTACTCTCCATACTTCAGTACATCTGAAGGTAGATACTTTAGTACTGTTACTCTCCATACTTCAGTACATCTGAAGGTAGATACTTTAGTACTGTTACTCTCCATACTTCAGTACATCTGAAGGTAAATACTTCAGTACTGTTACTCCAGTGGAGGTCTAAAAGGAGGAACTTCTACTATTTTACCTTGGGGACTCTACTTTAACTCAGCCACATGGTTTGTGTACTTAGTCCGTCACTGCAAATAAACAAACAATAAACAAATAATAAATATTTGTAATGATAATAATGATAATTAAAATAAACAAATGCGTAAATAAACCTTCAACTTATAATAATGGTATTAATAATAGTATAATAGTAATAATAATTAATAATAGTAATAACAGTATACACAGCCCTTTTTAGCAAATGCCTCGGTGGAATAGTTGGCCCATCTTACCAGCTTGCTAAGACTTGCTTTTAGAAAGCGACTGTCAATATGACAACAGCTAGTCAAAGATATAACAAGCCGTAAGAAAGTTCTCAGACTTTCTGGCCCAGGACTTGGCAACAAAAATAAAATGAGTTTGCATTGAAATGCAAAGTAGTCTGGTGCACCTCTGCAGGAGGTGGAACCTGTGACAGACAGCGCTGCTCCCATTAAAAACGGGCATCTTTGCGTTTCTCAATGTTCACTATGGTGAAGTTTGTGCTGTTGTAGCTTATTCCTAACTCCAATCGCTTGTAAAGCTGGAACAAATTGGTTTGCTTTGCACTCTGTTCCAATAAAATTCAACCGTGTTCTGGAGCCCTAATGTCTTTGGCAACAGGTAAATGTTTTACTTGGGTCATGGATTCCAAGCAGTCTAACTCTAAACTCAACTCTAACCTTAATGCCAACACAAAAACTAAAGCTACTCCTAAACCCATTGTAGTCATGTATAGGGGACCATCAATGTAAAGAAAGACCTGGGCGGCTCTGTGTTTCTCAGTGTTCACTTTGGTGAAGTTTGTGCTCTTGTAGCTCATTCCTAACTCCAATCGCTTGTAAAGCTGCTACAAATTGGTTCCTTTGCATTCAGCTTCTTTATTTTGCCTCATTCTGACGCATGCAATCAAATTCACCAGGTTTTTAGAGCCCTAATGTCTTTGGCAGCAGGTAAATGTTTTACTCGGGTCAAGTCTAACTCTAAACTCTAACCCTAATGCCAACACAAATCCTAAACCTACTTCCACACCTAACACAAACCATGACGCTAATAATCAACTATGCATCACCAAAAAGTTTGTCAATATTGTAAATATCTGTTGGCCATGTATAGGGGACCATCAATGTAAAGCATGGCCTGGGTGGCTTCATATTTCTCAATGTTTACTATGGTGAAGTTTGTGTTCTTGTAGCTCATTCCTAACTCCAATCGCTTGTAAAGCTGCTACAAATAGGTTCCTTTGCATTCAGCTACTTTGTTTTGCCCCATTCTGACGCATGCAATCAAATTCACCAGGGTTTTAGAGCCCTAATGTCTTTGTCAGCAGGTACATATTTTACTTGGGTCATGGATTCCAAGAAGTCTAACTCTAAACTCAACTCTAACCTTAATGCCAACACAAAACCTAAAGCTACTCCCAAACCTAGCGCAAACCATGATGCTGATAATCATCTTAGGATCACCAAAGGTTTGTCAATATTGTAAATATCTGTTGGTCATGTATAGTGGTTTATCAATGTAAAGCATGACCTGGGTGGCTTTGTGTTTCTCTAAACTCAACCCTAACCTTAATGCCAACACAAAACCTAAAGCTACTCCCAAACCTAACCCAAACCATGATGCTGATAATCATCTAGGGATCACCAAAAAGTTGGTCAATAATGTAAATATCTGTTGGCCATGTATAGGGGACCATCAATGTAAAGCATGACTTTGCGTTTTTTTAGTTTTCACTATGGTGAAGTTTGTGCTCTTGTAGCTTATTCCTAACTCCAATCACTTGTAAAGCTGCTACAAACAGGTTCCTTTGCATTTAGCTTCTTTGTTTTGCACCATTCTGACACATGCAATCAAATTCACCAGGTTTTTAGAGCCCTAATGTCTTTGGCAGCAGGTAAATATTTTACTTGAGTCATGGATTCCAAGAAGTCTAACTCTAAACTCAACTCTAACCTTAATGCAGACACAAAACCTAAAGCTACTCCCAAACCTAACACAAACCATGATGCTGATAATCATCTAGGGATCACCAAAAAGTTGCTCAATAATGTAAATATCTGTTGGCCATGTATAGTGGACCATCAATGTAAAGCATGACTTGAGTGGCTTTGCGTTTCTCAGTTTTCACTATGGTAAGTTTGTGCTCTTGTAGCTTATTCCTAACTCCAGTCGCTTCTAAAGCTGCTACAAATTGGTTCCTTTGCATTCGGCTTGGTTCTTTTCCTGCCTTCTGGCTGTTCCAAATTGTTCTAGAGCCCTAATGTCTTTGGCAGCAGGTCAATATTTTACTTGGGTCATGGATTCCAAGAAGCCTATCCCTAAACTCAACTCTAATCTTAATGCCAACCCAATACCTTAAGCTACTCACAACCCTAACACAAACCATGACACTGATAATCAACTACGCACCACCAAAAGGTTTGTCAATATTGTAAATATCTGTGGGCCATGTATAGGGGACCATCAATGTAAAGCATGACCTGGGTGGCTTTGCGTTTCTCTAAACCCAACCCTAACCTTAATGCCAACACAAAACCTATAGCTACTCTCAGACTTAACCCAAAACCAATCAACTAAGAATAACCAAATGTCTGTCGGCCATGTATAGGGGACCCTCAGTGTAAAGCATGACCTGGACGGTTTTGCATTTCTCAGGTTCACTATGATAGCATTTGTACACTAATAGCTCATTCCTAACTTCAGTTGCTAGCAAAGCTACAACAGATTGGTTGCTTTGTATTCGGCTTCTTTGTCTTGCCACATTTGGCCTGTTCCAATCAAATTTGACCATGTTATTACATTTCATGCATTCTAGTGCCCTAATGTTTCTGGCAACAGTTGAATGTTTTGCTTGGGTCATAGTGGCCCGAGAGCCAACAACATCCCATCACTGAAAAGCATCCTGCCGGCCCATTTGGCACACTCCACATAGCAGCAGCGTGAAAAGTACACTGGATAATGATATCCACATTTCTTAGCTGGCCATTGAGTGAGCCCCACAGCAAGCCCGTGGTGCTTTAGATGATTTACAGATATGCCGAATCCCTACTGTATTATCTCCTTTTTTACGGCTTTGGCTGTCCCTGTCAGGCTATTGTACAGTAAATGTTCAATTATGAGCAACTCTGGAGCCTACAGTCTTATCTTCAGCCCTCCAGTTGGGGAGCGATAGACACACTTCTCTAGGATAAAGACTTTCGCACGCGCCATTGGGGATAAAAGAGAGATAAGAGTTGAGCAAGAAGAGATGTCCTGAGGTTAAGGACAACTCTTTCCCTTCTGTGCTTAAAAAAAATTTGATCCGCCCCCCCCAAAAAGTGCATGACAAAAAAAAAAAAATGCAAGAGAGCCAAAAAGAAGAGAAGAGAAGAGGAAGAGAGAAAAGATGATAAGATGTAGAGGGAATGGAATAAAGATCAAAAAAGGAGGAGAGCTTAGCTGTTGGGCAATCAAACGTGAGTCAACAAAGGTTTATTGATAGGTGGTCTATATTTGTGAAGGGTTTATCTATGAATGGCTTCTCAAGGTTTTCCTTGATATATAATGCAGGCTATTTCCAATAGGAGCGTCATTTATTGTTCCTGGTAACCTTTATCTTACTTCGGCATAGCATTGCCATGTGACACTCCCTTCTGGGTGCAAAAATAATTGGACATTTGACTGGTTAACTGTATGATACCTTCTCAATATTGCACTTACTATGCAGATCTAGAGCTGGGTTGAAGTGTGGCATTTGCATTTGGGATCTTAACGGCCTCCTAACTGCCCATATAAGGTGAAGCAAGCCATCAAAACCCATCACAGACATAGCACCAACTCTATTAGCTTGCTCAACTATTTGAAAGTATGAGTCAACATTCCAAAGAAGGGAAAACCTGAGAGAATAGAGAGCCTACCACGAAATCAGGGCGACCAAATGAAAGTTACATCTAAAGAACACAGTACAGTCCTGGAACATCATCTTATGGACAGGTAAGATCGCAAAGATCAACTTGTACCAGAATGCAGGAGTAGAGTATGGAGAAGGGAAGGAACTGCTCCTGATTCAAAGCACACAATCTCATCTTCGGGGAATGTTAGGCGTAGGCATCCATTACTGCCTGTGCAACTGGTTCTCGACACTCTACTGCTTCTCCAGCACTTCACAGTGCAGATAGACAATCACCTGAAGCATACCGCAAAAGCAGCCCAAGACTTTTGTAAGGCAGAGAAGAGGAATGTTCTGCAAAAGCCAAGTCAGTGGCCTGACCTCACCCCAATCAGGAATGCATGTCACTCACAGAAGTCAAAAATACTAATTAGGTTCATAGGGCCCAAGAACATGTAGGAACATGATGACATCTGCAGTAAAAATCCAACAGAACATTTCATTAGACATCAAGATTAGAGAAGGAGCCCAGGGTCTTGTGGTTGGTTCTCAGACTGTCTGGGATTTAGACCCCAGACCGTCATTGACTGCAAACAATTTACAACCAAGTATTTACAACGATAATTTCATTTATGATTCCAATTACTTTGAAGCCCTACATGATTTTGGATGTATATCACTTCAAATTAAGGCTGAAACTTAGTAACTGTGACGTGCACTGAGCTAAAAGCAAAGCTAGGTTTATTAATCAGGCTTGTCCCTTATGAAACGAAAATATATGGCAATGTATTGGAAAATGTAGTGCAATATATTAAATAATATAATGTCATATATGGGAAACAAGTGCATATATTTATATAGTGATAAATATATTACAATATATTGTATAATACATAAAGAATTGCTGCTTTTCATATATTGTATGTATGGTAGTATAATATATATTTACTTATACATTGTAATATATTTCATTTAATATGTAATAGACATCATATGTATTTCTCCATATGTGTTTGCATATATGATAAAATATATAGTTTTATATATGTGAGAATATTTTCATATATACATGTGGCAATATACAGTATGTATATATTCTCACAAAATGAAATATATTACAGTATAAAAGAAAATATATATTGTACTACCATACATACAATATATGAAAAGCGGCAATTACGTATGTATTATACAATATATTGTAATATATTTATCACTATATAAATATATATGCAAAATATAGGCACTTGTTTCCCATATATGACATTATATTATTTGATATACTGCACTATATTTTCCAATACATTACCATATATTATCGTTTCATAAGGGATAGCATGACACAACAAGGTACAAGCAGACATAACCAAGAGGGCAAGGACAGAGTCAGGGTAAGGAGACGAGCAGAAGCCAGAACCAGATAAAACTATAAGACCAGCAACCGTATCCAAAAGGGAGAAGACAAATAAGTAAATCGGAAGAGTCAAACCAGGTACGCAAACGAGAATAACAACCGAGAGGGAAACGCTCAGGACCCACGGTGAGGCAATACTTCGCAACGGGTCAGTGGGAGAGAGGAGTATTTGTACAAGAGGCTAATTAGCTACAGGTGAAATCAGTATTCTGGAGACTTAGACCTGAGAGACGTAATGGGATTGGTAGATGATGGACATGTAACAGTGACGTCCTCGAGTGGGGGGTTATGGGAAACTGAGTCCAGTAGATTGGGGATGAGTGAGGAGCCAGCAGGAAGTTAAAAGACTTAGCTCATGAGTCATATAAGCCAAACCAAATATTAGTCACTTTGCTTGTGTAAGGTTGTAGTAAGTCCAGGTTTTTGGAGATGGTGCTGCATGAGGATAATGGGGCTATATATACCTGCGAGGTGTGAGTGATGGGATTCATAGAGTGAGAAGAGGTGCTACAGTGCGGCAAATGTCTCAAACCATGCCTGGAAAATGGGTCTCAAAGCAGAATGTTAATGATTGGCTAAGAGGAGTGACTGCGTTTGGGCATCTCAAAGCCCATAGTGTGTTGGACGTAGCTGAATCTGCAGGTGTATGGAAGCGTATGATCATACAGGTCTACTATCTTAGGAACGTTCTAGCAATTGGATGTTGGGCCAGTTTCCAAAAACACCATCCATTTTCCCCATAAGCATTCCTTATTTGGGAATGCCACTAAATACATACGACCTCAGAGCCCTGCTTATTCCCTCACCCATGGGTTTCCAGGGAGGCTTCTGATGGTGCCAGCCCTCTCCCCTTTCTGACCTCAGAGTTGGAAATCCAGGCTTGCTGAAATAGAGCGAGTCTGTTGGGGAGGATAACACTCTCTGGAGCTTTATCACCCTCCCAGATATTTGGCTTTTGCCGTAATGGCTGACGTCCTCTTGACTGCTGTCAGCCCTGAGCACGTCCATTCATAAGGCTTCTCCTCAGTTCAGGACTCAGAGTGGCACCTTCCAATTATGGAAGGATCAGCATCGCCTTTCCAGACCGAGGTGTTTTGGTGCGTGAGAAGTCATTAAGCATTTTAAGAGCATGGGAGAATGCAATTAGCCCGCCCACACACGCAATAGGCAGTCTGCTGATTGGTGGGAGAGATGTCAGGCTCACCTACGCACACAGTGGCTTCTCAATTTCATGCAGATGGCTCATCTATATTAGCATAATAAACAGGTAAGTGGAGGGAGAGGAGATGGAGGGAGGAGAAAAAAGCAGGAAGACCCAGAAGGAAGTGTGGGATTGCAATGTGATTGGGAAGGAAGATAAATGATAACAGGAACAATTAAATGATGATACATTTACACTGATATGGGTGATATTTATTGAGCTACACATACAGAAGTAGTGTCTCTCAGTATGGCATGGGGCCACCATGTTTGTTAACGCAACATACCATGGAGTTGTAGAGGTTCCTGATGGTGCCCTGCAATAATCCGTCCCATGCAGCTTGAATATATATATATATATATATATATCTATATATATATCTATATAGATATATATATATATATATATATAACTATATATATATATATATATTCATTTTTTTTTTTTACACAGCTCCTGCAGATTGTGCGGTAGGGGTGGAGGTCCAGGCCTTCTGGACGTGTGAAAACAAACCGTTCATCTTGGCGCTGACCACAGTGCTTCCAGACATGGATTTGTTGGACGTCTCCATCAAAATCAAAGCGGGACTCGTCACTGAAGATGACCCACTGCCATTCTGAGTCACTCCATTACAGTCTGGCACGACAGTATTCCAGTCTTTGGTGACATTGATGTGGCGTTAAGGGCAGTCGTAATGGTAATAAGTGGTAAGTGATAAGAGAGGCCCATCTTTGCTTACGTTACATAAACAGCCGAACATGAAACTTGAATCTTGGGACGTCTCAGGACGTCAAACCTACCCACCAAGATTCATTCCTGTTGGTTCTTTCTGGGTGCAGCTATTTCTGCAACGGTATTTTGGTTATGAATGTATCAACAGCGTATAATACAGTAAACTATGTTTTCATTAGTTAATAATTACCTATAACTAAATATAATTGTGTCTTCATACATAGGAGTTTGTCATCTTCCAACAGAGGCTGCCATGTAGACCCGGAATGTTGCTATAGTAGCTACCAGAATGGACTAACCACACACTCACTGTAGAGCAGGGTTGTCTAGTCTCATTTGCAAAGAGCCGTTGTCGCTATAGGTTTTCCCTTCAAATGAGCTGGAGCACACCTGATTCCACTTGCTTAATCAATCTGTCTCAGTCTTCAAACTGCTGATCAGATCTCCCACTTTGCTGGAATAAAAACCTGCGGCCACGCTGACCCTCTGTGGATAAGATTGGTCCCCCTGCTATAGAGAGTGCCTTTTGCGGTTTGAATTTGGTGCCCCAGTGCAGGTAAGTAGCTCAGATATCAAAAATATTTCCACCATTTAAAACTACAAGGCTGAGGACAGCTGCTGCTAGGTTTTTACTACAGTTTTCCAATTCCACCTTAAATCTTACAGCATTTGCTTTCTGGCACCGACATTCAGCATTCTGGCCTTGGCTTCTTGTTTGGATTTTCCTTTCAATAGTGCAAGAAGTTATAGCAACAGTTCATGTGCTACAATGTTCCCGCAGAACCATTTAAGGTGGAACAAGAAATACAAACA
Organism: Prochilodus magdalenae; assembly: GCA_024036415.1. Classification (NCBI taxonomy): domain Eukaryota; kingdom Metazoa; phylum Chordata; class Actinopteri; order Characiformes; family Prochilodontidae; genus Prochilodus; species Prochilodus magdalenae. The sequence goes on along the minus strand of JAMWET010003234.1, from coordinate 66,501 downwards.
AGAAGCTAGTGGACCTCCTTATCTGCCAATTTGAGCAGAATTAAAATAATTTTTAGAAAAATAAAGGTCACCCTTAATGTGTTTCAGAGTAAAAGGTAGCTAGGTAGGTAATAATAAATAATAATAATAATAGTTTACACTTCTATAGCGCCTTTCACAAACCCAAGGATGCTTTACAAACACAATATAAAACCAACAAATAAACAAACAAACAAAAAATGATTCTTATGAAGAATGAAAATGTTTAGAGAAAAGATAAGTGAGTTCTGAAGACGGAAAGAGAGGGTGAAGTGCGTATAGATGAAGGTAGGGAGTTCCAGAGTGTGGGGGCAGCAACACTAACTGACCTGCCACCCATAGAGGAAAGCCTGGACCTAGGAACAGCTAGGAGACCAGAGTCAGAAGACCTTAGCTTACATGATGGGATGTAAGGATGAAGGAGGGCTGACAGATAGGTGGGTGCTAGTCCGTGTAGGGCTTTAAAGGTCAGGAGAAGGAGCTTATAGTGGATACGCTGCGTAACTGGTAGCCAGTGTAGCTGAAGAAGGATGGGGTGATGTGTGTGTTTTGAATGTACTGCGGAGGGCGAAGGGTTTTGGAGGGTAGACCATGGAACAGAGCATTGCAGTAATCTAGCCTAGATGAAATAAATGCATGAACCAGAGTCTCAGCATCTTTTGAAGTAAGCAGTGGGCGGAGCCTAGCAATATTGCAAAGATGAAAAAATGCAGACTTTGTCAGAGATGTAATATGGGAAACAAAACTGAGGCAAGGGTCAAACAGAACACCAAGGTTCCGCACAGTAGTGGGCGGGGTGACTGGTGTGTCATTAACAACAAGCACACAGTCGGAGTATAAAGAGACAGGTAGGTTGATTAATTGATTGATTGACTGATCATCAAACTGGTTCTACTAACAATGATCATCCCACTGTCTGAATTATATGTGTGGTTAATCTAAAGCCGTCTGTCCGGGTTCTGGGGTCCTAATCAATAGGAGAGCTAACTTCAGCTAGGATAGCTGTATCTACCTAGAACCCTGAAGAGACTAACTCTATCTGGACAATTTTCTCTTTTTGAAAATTGAAGCCTTGCGTTTCCAACCAAAGATTAACAATGAAGTAAGAGTATTACTGCAATACTTTCAGAACAAGTGAAGTAAAAACTACAGACATTTTTAGCTCCCAAGAATCATTAGGTCTTTTTGAAGATCCTGAGGGTTCCCCGCTACTTAAGATGTATTACAAATATTAAGGTTAATAATCTGTGTGGTTGGTGTAGCTTAGCGGATAACACCACTACCCGCCAAGTAGCCACCATCACACGTGGGAGACTGGGGTTCGAATCCCGGTCTGGGTGATGCTGTGCTACACCAATAAGAGTCTATGGGCAAGACTCCTAACACTACGTTGGCCTACCTGTAATGTGATTAACCTTGTAAGTCGCTCTGGATAAGAGCATCAGCTAAATGCCAGAAATGTAAATGTAATCTCCTGGCAAAATAAGACCACCTGACAATCCCCTGTGACTGAAATGTACTAGCACCTAATACCTCCACAAGCATAGATAACCGCTGTGATTGGATTTGGCATGGGCTCGACAAGTTCTGGATGTAGACCACATTAAATGTTCAGCCACTGATGCATCAAAGATTTGGTCAGTTGGGCCAGATTTGGTGGCGTTGTGCTCATTGTTCCACAGATTTCCAAGAGGATTCAAATCTGGAGATTTCATAGGCCACTCCAAACGTGTGAATGCTCCTGAATGTCCATCATGCCAAACAGTCACATTTGCAATGTTAATACGAGAATCCTGTCATCTTGGAAAATAGGAATAGTACCTCAGTGAGCAAATGGCAAAACCTGGTTGTTCCAGCAGCTCAATTTAGGCACTGTGGATCAAATCTATCGTCACCGCACCTCAAGGAACCCATTTCCACATCTCAAGCTCATCTCAGAGGGGACTTTGTCTATATACCATACTATGCTGTATCGACTTTATTCCACACCTAGGCCTTGAGCATGATTCCGAACCTCCGTCTTAATGTTACTGGACAGTGGTGCTTCACACCGCACTGCAATGCTGAGAATGTAAACGCAGTAGCTAATGGCTCCATTAGGACTCGCCACTGCAAGTGTCATCATTGCTCTGCTGTGATGTCAGAGACTTTAATTGATTCAAGCTGGAGGGTTTGCTGATTGCTCCCTCCACCTCCACCACCTCCTCCCCCTACCAGGGCAGAGCAGACACATCTTACAGACAAGATAACGGCTCCATAACAGCTGGGGTTTCCCACTTCAGGTCAGTCTGTCTATCCATCACACGATGACTGGAGGCAGCTGCTGGTATATTGCGGCTGTGGCAAAGAGAGCTACTTTACAGACACCACAAACCTAGCAAACATAATGATGTCGTTTCTGAGCACAAGCGCTATTAAGAGTAATGCGTAATTACAGTCTGTTATTTTGCCATGAAAAAGCTGATTAGGGTGGACAATGCCGAGCCTCCCTCTGGCCATTAGGACTCAAATGAAAATTAATCAGCCTAATAGTCTCTCCTTTCCTAATCCTATCGCGACTTCAACTTGCTCATTAAGTCCAGGTACAGGTCTGAAACTTCCCTTGTTTGCCGGGCCGCTTTCGTTTGCTTATCAGAGTTCTCCGAACTCTGGGATCCCCACGGTTTCCAACATCAAACTCTTTATCGCTTTCAAAAAATCAAACCCCATACGCCTCAACCACCCGCTGAGAAGGCATCGCGCGACACTCCTCTCGGCATGGCACTTCAAAGTTTCACGGCCTGCTCGCCCACTCGCTACGTGCTCTCTTCAGGAGATAAGCAGCCCCATTGTGCTTTTATTCCATTGTCGAATTTCTCTCAGACTTGGGTGTCTGTTTATTAGCTCTCCACGCATTTCAGACATTACTGCCCATGCTGGAGGCCAGCTAGCTGTTCAGAGTGCCTAAAATACCAATGAGTAAACTTAACATCAAAGACTAAACATAGTATTACGTGTGTATATACGCTCAAAACATCAGTCACCTCTGTGACAGAAACCTACCTGATTGGATGGCATGGACTGGACAAGGACAAGTTTCTAGATGTAGGCCACCTCCAAGTTCAGCCACTCTCGCATTCACAAATTACAGAGTTGGTCCAGATTTGGTGGATACTCGTTGTTCCAGGTAGTCCCACCTAGTAGCCAAGATTATACAAATCTGTCTTTTGCAGGTCAGTCCAGACGTGTGAAAGCTCCTGGATGTTCATCATGCCAATCAGCCACATTTGTAGCCCTATGAACATGATGGATAGGAATGTTGTGTTCCTTGGAGAGCAAAAGACAAAACATGGTTGCTCCAGTAGCTCACTGTAGGCAATGTGGTTTAAATTTACTGTCACTTCAACCAAAGAACCCATTTCCACACAACTAAAACACCCCCAGAACATCACAGAGGGTCCATAACTTGAGTGCTGCTGTTTACCTTTGGGCCAAAAGAGATTAAATGTATGATTAACACAACAAAGCCGTCAAATCAATATTTAGACCCATTACAATCCCATGCCATAGACTTTACTGTCCACGACTACAATGCTAATTGGTTGGGATATTTCGGGATTGATAGAAGTGTGCAGTAACAACTCTGACTCAGCATTGGTGCACTTTTGTTTAACACAGTAAATGATTAACACGACACATTTAAAAAAAAAAAAAAGCCTTCCACTGATTGTTTCAAAAGGGTTGAGTTGATGATCAGTGGTTTGATGATCTATGCTCCGGAATGTGTTTCCCAAAACCATAGTTACTAACTAACTATGTTAGCAATGTATATAGTTGGAATGATATAGTTCCAATCCAAGTGACTCCCCTACCATGGTAACTATGATGGTAATTTACATAGTTTGAACCATCATGTGACCAAGACGTTTCTCAAAGCCATAGTCCCACCAAACATTCCCAAACACCGTCATTAAGTGTAATTGGAACAGCACCATGATACCAGA
>JAMWET010003234.1:0-55000 GCA_024036415.1 Prochilodus magdalenae | reverse complement strand
ACCACATGTGGGAGACTGGCGTTCAAATCCCGGTCTGGTAGACTACGCTGTGCTACACCAGTAAGAGTCCTTGGGCAAGACTCCTAACACTACACTGGCCTACCTGTAATATGATTGACCATGTAAGTCACTCTGGATAAGAGCGTCAGCTAAATGTCGTAAATGTATTTGGGCACCTATTCTTCCATGATCCCAGTGCCAACCAGGCAAGTTAAATTATGAACTCAAATAAATGAAATCACATATTGTTCTTGCATTTCTTTTGTTGGTGCTAAAATATCACAGATAAGTTCCCAGAGTTATAATGAGTTGGAACATTTGCAAACATGCCTGCCAAGCTCCCTGATTTTGAAGGTTAGACCTTCTAATGTCAGAAAAAACAATAAACGACATAACGTCTGTGAATATTGCAAAATAAACCTCATGAAAGCTTTTCTCTCTGCACGTTTTGTGTGACACTGCAGATGAATTATGCTTGACAGGCCCTGAAAAGGAAGCAGAGAACAGCACATTATCAATGTTGTAGATATAACAGAAGTTAGCAGCTTTTGAACACAGCTCCCCTACAGACATCAATGGTATCACTTATCAGGTCCCTTAATGTGACAGTTCATTATTTCAATGCCTAAATAAATTGGTGGGATGGGGAAAGAAGCAAAACCCCAGGAGACAGACAAATGATATTGTTTTAGTAAAAGCAAATATATTAATGTACTGTAAGCTTTTATATTGCATTGATATACTTTGACTTAATGTGGAAACAGATACGCATCTGAGCCTAGCAAAAGTGTTCAACTTCTTTTAAGGTAGTATTTGAGAATTTCAGTGTGGGCAATGCTACCTCGAAATGGTTCTATTACACTCATCATCAAAAAATAAAATAGTTGCACCCAGAAGGACCTGTTGGACCACAACGTTATTTATGAAGCTATACATACAGAACCGTGTCCCTCGGTATGGTGTTGGGCCTCCATGTTTGCTGGTGCAACACGCCAGACGTCGTGGAATGATGGTGCTGTAGGGGTGGAGGTAGAATGATACCAGATCTTATGGAATGTCAGGCAGCAAAGGATTGGACGTGACGCGCGCTGAGCCACAGTAACTGAAAAGTTTTAGTTCACATGCCGGGTCTGGCGAAACAACAAACACTCAGGAGATAGACTTGATCAGGTACCCAGGGACAGGGCGAGGGTCGAAAACCAAGGAAGCCGATACGGGGTGTGCCAGGGGAGTAAGCCAAGGGGAACGAGAGGTCGATCACTGTGAGACAAAGACAACAGGTTAGTAAGGGCGCAGGTTGTGAGATTGGCAAAGCTTCGTGCCGATTGCACATGCTGGAGTGGCTTATATACTCCCCTGAGAGCTGGCCGTAATCAATAAACCGGCGAATCGGAACGAGTGAGTGTGGGTGTGACGTCATTGGACTGTGCCCCCTGGGAACTGGAGTTTGGAGGAGCGGAGGCAGGCAGACCCACAGGCGTGACATGGACATGAAACTCGTGACAACAAACCATTCAGCTTGGTGCTGACCACGGTGCCTCCACACACGGATTCGTGATCATTACGTTTACATTTATGGCATTTTGCTGAGGTTCTTATCCAGAGCGACTTACAAGGTTAATGATTACAGGTGTGCCAACGTAGTGTTAGGAGTCTTGCCCAAGGACTCTTATAGGCATAGTCACCCAGACTGGAATTCGAACCCCAGTCTCCCACACGTAGAGATGGCACCCTGAGTAGTGGTGTTACCCACTGAGCTACCCCATGCTCAGTGGGTAACACCACTACTCAGGGTGCCACCTTGGTGGTCATCTCCACCAAGACAAAAGCAGGACTCGTCACTGAAGAGGACCTGCTCCATGACAGTCTGGCACGACACCATTGCAGTCTTTGGTGACATTGATGTAGTGTTAAGGGTAGTCATTGTAACGGTCTCTGTGCATGTAGTCCTGCGCCATCTGCCAATGGTGCTGGCACTAACAGGGTGACTCATGAAGGGCATCACTGCTCACTGAATGTCTGTTATCGTGGTTGTTATGTCAGTCAGGTATAGCAATAACGTCTGTTTTGCTTATGTCACATGCACGGCTGAGCATGAAACTTGAATCATTCGCATGTCTCACAACGTCAAACCTACCCACCAAGTTTCATTCCCGTCGGCTGATTCCTTCTGGGCACAGCTCTTTGTTGGATACAAAAGACCTCAACCTTAAATTGGATGTAATTGAGTTTCCGCCTGTCGCTCCTCAAACCCAGGACTCCTGTGTTGGAAATGTGTTTGGGTCGAGGCGCTCCCTGACTGTGGATATGAAGAATGAGCAGATCAAACCGTGCTATGCAAATCTGAAGTGAACTCCATTTAGCTTTGCTTTGCAGCCAGACCTCTTACGCAATAACAGGCAGTGACAAACTGTTGGCAGTTCCCTAAATAACGGCAGTAATTACAGCCTTGAGTCACAGCTTAAATGGGCCGAAAAGGTGAAAGACTGCTGGTGACCTCCAAAACACACGAATCGGTGGGGTTGAGACAGGAAGCACCGCCCAGCTCCCATCCCCCCGCCCTTCAAGTCCCTAAAACTTTTGAAAGCAAGCAGGCTAAGACCATTGCTTTAAACTGTAACATTCCCTGGCATATTCCGCTAATGGAATTTTTGAGTACGGCAGCTTCAGATTTCTCTTTGCCTCTCAATCCCCTCACACACATACACGTAACGTCAGATCACTCACAGGTTGGCGTCTACAGAATAAGGAAGCTTTCCTAAAGCTCCTGGGGAAAGGACAGAGTCAAGAGGAGGCTAGAACGTTGACGACGTCGACGACGTTGACGACTCCAGTAAGGAGATGTACAGTTGAGCCGTTGAACGGCACATTCTCTTGATTGTTTCAGTAATTAAACACGTCGTCACCACTGTTGTTTTTTCCTTCCTCAAGGTTTTTCGTGTTCGTTAAATACAGTCTTTGAAAAGCAATTCAAATGCGGCCGGTGATCCGTGAAAATATCCACCCCTTGCCAACGCTGGTGTCGGAGAGGGAAATTGTACACTAACTGCATAAGCTGAGATTAAATATTTGAACGCACATTTCAAGGCCATCTGTTAGCTTGTTTACTCCAGAGGAACAGTGCCCTGGGTGCATTCTCAGGCCTCCTTTTCATAGGGAAGATCGACTGCGGGACCCGAACAGGTCCTTTATCTTGGCTTAGCATCATGCGTCAAAGATTTAGCTCATAATAAACAAATATTACAGTGCCTCAGAACCCAGCTCAGACCATTTCATTCCTCAGGGACATTGACTGAGACAGGTCTGGTGGAATTACTCTGTTTACTCAGAAAAAGAATCAGAACCTTTATTTTGCCAAGTAGGTTGAAGATACAAGGAATATATATATATATATATATATATATATCTTGATGAGAGCACACATGTAGGACATGTAACAAGAACACAGACTGCAATGTAACTTGATGGGTAGGTTTGACATTGCGAGACATGCAAATGATTCAAATCTCATGCTCAGCCATGCAACAGTCTCATGCTCAGCCAAGGATGGGTCTGATTGGTGTACCTGACTGACCCAATAGCCACAGCTGCAGGAACTCAGAGAGCAGTGATGTCCTGGACTACAGGTACCCAGCATGTTAGGACAACCGTCCCTAATGGCACATCAATGTCACCAAAGACTGTAATGGTGTTGGACCAGACTGTCATGGAGTGACTCAGAATGGCAGCAGGGCATCTTCAGTGACGAGTCCTGCTTTTGTCTTGGTGGAGATAGCCAATGAATCCGTAGGCACCGTGATCAGCACCAAGATAAATGGTCTGTTGTCTTGAGTCACATGTCCAGACGGCCTGGTGTCACTTCACCTCCAGCCCTACCCCACCATCTGCAGGAGCTGTGTGAGGATATTCAAGCTGCATGGGATGGATTATCACAGGACACCATTAGGAACTGCTGAGACATCTGGCATGTTGTGTTAGATGTTCCCATCTACTGTACTTTTGCTCGAGGATGCTGACACAGGATGCTGGAACCGTTGATGTACGCCGTCTCAGGTGTTGTGATGTCCCAAACAGTTACTGAGGGTTTGCAACTGTACTTGTATCAGTACGATTTAAATTTTTGAATGTCATTCATTAAAGTAGGAGAAGATATTGTCATTTAATGATAACCGTTCCTGACAAAACATGCATTAAGATCCAGTCTGATCAAAAATGGGTCCCTAGTAAAATAGCAAGTGCCTCTCATAAATTAACCAAAGGTCATGTCTAGTGAAGGCAGCATGGTGCTGCAGCAGGTAGTAGGACCACACCTTTTTGAGTGTCAAAAAGCAAGTTTAGATTTCCTCCACGTCTGTCTGAGTTTCCTCCGCATGTTCCAGCTTACTCCCACAGTCCAAAGACATGCATTTAGACTGATTGGAGACACCAGTTGTGTGTGCATGTCTGGGCTAGGCTCAAGCCCCCCTCTCCAAACCAACCTTCGGACGCCCACTACGCTGGATGATGAATGAATGTTTAAATACATGATGAGATTCAGTTGATTGAACACAGCCAGGCTCGAAATCAGTCAGCCCTGTTGAATGTAAACCTCACTCATCCTAAAGTTTAACACACACTAGACCACAATTGAAAAAAAATACGTAAGTGAGAACAGCAGTTGATATAAAATAGTCTGGAAAAGGTTATAAAACCATCTCTCATGTTGCAGGACGTCATCCAATCACAAGTGAGATCCATTTATGCAAGACTGAGAACCCCTGGAATCTTCTCCTGAGTGGCTGGCCAGCCTAAAGCTCATCTGCCCAGGAGGTGAAGCTAAAACATAATCGGGTTATGGAGTAAGATGAGGGCAATTTAAAATCATAAATTTAATAAAGCGGTGGCAGTAACTTCAGGCTCCTGCAGATGGCACTGCACGAGGATGATGGGGCTATAAATACCTGTGGGTGTGAGTGATGGGATCCATAGATTGAGAAGAGGTGGTACAGTGCAGGGAATGTCTCGTTCCTTGTGTGGGAAACGGCTCCAGAGCAGATGTTAATGACTGGCTAAAAGGAGTGACAGCATGTGGGCGTGGCCAAAGACCATAGTGTGAAAGAAGTAGCTGAATCTGCAGGTGTATGGAAGCGTACGGTCATACGGGTCTACCAGCAGTGGCTAAAATCCCAGTCTACAGGAAATGCTCCTCGGAATTGTGCCAGGGAAGGCATCCACCAAATCTGGCCCAACTGCGCCTTTCTTTGATGTAAGAGTGTCTGAACATTAATGTGGCTACATCTAGAAAAATATGTTTCCGTCAAAGGCGAGTTTGTCTGGGTATTTTTTCCTATACGTCTATACCGAATCAGCCAGAAGCTTTTTATTTGTTCTGTAACAATACTCATCTCTGAGCAGATCCTAAGCACTCACAGCAAAGCCTCAGTGTTCGTTCAGCCCGACACAGCCTTGTTAGTGGCTTCACCAAGCTGACTGAGAGGCTGACTGCTGTGCTCATGACAGAACTCTGTTTGATTGGAAACCTAACATGACTTTAGCTTCCAGAGCACCAAGCAGCTCAAAGTACTGAAGCTGGGGCCCTGGAGATGCTCTTCGCGTCTTCAGTTTCAGTGCTTGATCCACCTTGGGAACATGGAACGTTGCGTTTCCCTAGTGGCTCTGTACACTAGGCTGATGACCACGGCATATGTGTAACCGGTGGATGAAGATACGAGTGTCACCAACAGACAAAGGGACTCTGCGTTGTTTCATTGTGGGACTTTTATTCTGATAACAGAAATATAATATGGCTGTCTTAGTGTTGGGCAGCCCGCGCATCACCTCTCTCCTCACTCCTCATACAGACCGAAGACAAAAGGGAGGAGGCAGCGCTTAACAAATATAACAATATTATGCAATATCAATGTAAAAAGCATTACAGAAACAGCAGCTTAATAATTATAAAAAAAACTTTGCTTCATTTACAGACTAGCGTACATAGCAATGACGTCACTCTACGGCGCTCCGCTGCACTAGCATAACCGCAATGCTTGTGAGAATATCTCTAATTTGTATAACTTAATACATGAAATAGGCATACCTGATAACAGAAATATAATACGGCTGTCTTAGTGTTGGGCAGCCCGCGCATCACCTCTCTCCTCACTCCTCATACAGACCGAAGTCAAAAGGGAGGAGGCAGCGCTTAACAAATAACAATATTATGCAATATCAATGTAAAAAGCATTACAGAAACAGCAGCTTAATAATTATATAAAATAACTTTGCTTCATTTACAGACTAGCGTACATAGCAATGACATCACTCTACGGCGCTCCGCTGCACTAGCATAACCGCAATGCTTGTGAGAATATCTCTAATTTGTATAACGTAATACATGAAATAGGCATACCTGATAACAGAAATATAATATGGCTGTTTTAGTGTTGGGCAGCCCGCGCATCACCTCTCTCCTCACTCCTCATAGGAAAAGAATATAAAACAATTAGCTCAGCCGACTGGTATACTGCGAAGGCCATGCTGCACGACGCTAGCAATATGTGCAGCAGTATAATTCACTCTAAAATCCGCAGAATACAATACAACACAAGTGCTGATAATGAACCCAGGAACATATATAAACATATGGCAAGATTTTTATGAACTAAGAAAAGTAAGATTAATAAGGATTAACCCTGAGGCAGTCAGATACCTACCTCCTCATACAGACCGAAGTCAAAAGGGAGGAGGCAGCGGAAGAGGAGGGGACTTAAGAGAGGAGAAGGGAAGGGGCGGTCCTAATTTAACTTACCCAGCACCAATACGAGCCACCTTATAGAGATGAATTTTGTGTAATTATAACATTAAAACCATATATAGCTTTTTTACTCTGTTACATATGCATATACTTGTTAACCCTTTAGATTCAATATCTGAAACGTCTCTTATCTGTCTGTCCGGTATTATATTAAAGGCATTAATAAAATAGGTAGTTTGTTTTCTTTTCACAGCAGCAACAGCCTCCACTCTTCTGGAAAAAATTTATACTCTGTTTTGAAACATTGCTGTGAAGATTTGACTGCTTTCGGCAACAAGAGCTTCAATGAGGTCAGGCACCAATATTGAATGATTCAGGCATGTAGCTGTGGGGCGGCCCGAGGGGACCTAGGTGCTTCACTTGAAAGCCAGTGCACCCCCACTGCCTCACCCGCACTGTCATAGTAAAGCAAAGTTCAACACTGTGAAAAAGTGAGGAGAACATGGCAGTATTCAATCAAATGGCCACACCCACCACTGTAAAAGGCAGGACTCTGGTTAATAATATGGCTGCTAATGGAACTAGAATAATGTGAGGTTTATTGTGTTTAATTTTTAATGATCTCCGTTTCTATAATGATACATGTTGACTAGCTGGTGCTCAATGGACTATGTTGACATCTTTGGGCCTTACTGCTTGCTAGTTGGTTCCTGCCCTGCTCCATTCTGTAAAATGGCCACCCTAAAGTAATATTCTGGCTATGCCAGTGAGTTATGCTACAAGTTATAGGATAGATCTACAGCTCCACAACCCAATGCTGGGGGGCTTTATAATCAGTCGCAACTCAACACTTGGCATGGGCCTGGTTTGGAGACCAAGATTTTCACCAATCCAAGTTAATTTATTCATTTTATCTATAGATCAAAGACCGAGACATTTGTATGCACATTCTACATAACAATCTGAGAACATGAATATAATATGTAACCAGATCCAAAACGACATGCAAGTTTACTAAGGCCTTATGCAGACACACGAAGCAATCCTAAATTTTGCATATCCCGATTGAATCCAGATTGGTTTCTTGATAATCTAAAGAGCAAAAATCTACAGGATATCCAGTTTTTGCTAATTAGATCCAAACCACATTCTGAAGTGGATTGAAATGTGATTCCAACCAGGTATTTCCTGTTGCGTCTTGGAGACTGTTGCCATTCAAATCAGATTTTGGTGCATGTTGTGCATCACCCGCAAAGTGGCAAGCAACAACCACGTCAACTCCAAAGTGATAAGAGAGCAGGGATTCAAGAGGAGCGCTAAAGATCTGTGCTAATCTCGAAATCTAGCCTGCATCCGCATTTGAAATATACATTTAAGTTACTGACGCCTACGTCAGATGGGTTGGTGATGTCCAGACACACAAAACTGATTTGATCAATTACAAATAACAGGGCAAAAGATCTGAAGATACCTGGTTCGGGAAAGAAATACCATTGGCCTGCAGACGAAGCCAAAAGACCATTTAGTGGACCACAATGAGACATCACGTGACTCCAGTCAAGATGAGGAGCAGTACGAGTTAGCTGAGGTTTCAGATGGTGTGTTTTTTTCCTAGGCCAAGAGTCACAACCCGAGACACAAAAGATGGTTGCCAGACCCAGAGCTTTTACCAATCTGGCTCTTAGCTTTGTAACATGCTGATTTGAGAAACTGTATTTGCTTGTGTACTCAACTGAACAGCTCAGAACTGTGTGGTTTAGGGTCGTCCATCCTGATAACTACCTTTAAGTCTTTTATAGTACCAGCCTTGTGACCGAAGCGTTGCCGGTTCGATTCTGTGAACTGGCAGTAACGACTGAGGTGCCCTTGAGCAAGGCACCTAACCCCCAACTGCTCCCTGGGTGCCGTGGATAGGGCTGCCCATCCACTAAGTGTGAGTGTGCTCACTGCCCCCTAGTGTGTGTTCACTAGTGAGTGTGTATGTGGGTGTTTCACTTCACGATTGCCACAAAAATGGTATAGTAATCTTAATTTAAACTTTCAGACTTGAAGAATCAGATAACGGCATTTACATGCTATTCTTCCAAGAGGACCCAACTTGTTCACACGGATAGCAGTTGTATTTGGAATGGCCTTAATTGGACTAGTCTGTTCCAACTGATGTGTATACATGGATTGAGCTATTAGCCGGATTATTAACAGATTATCAGGCTCATGTAAACTTGACTATGCTGTCTTTAGGCTCATGTGCATCTGCTCCAGATTATACCATTGTATTGGCCAATGCTTTTCTAGATTCTACAGCCCCTGCATGCAACTGAACACCTGTGTCAGCAACCGGTGCACCCTAATTTAGCTGCTTCCACTAATTAAACGAGGCCTCTGAAAGTTTGTGGACATATAATCATATAAACAAACACATTCACGGTTTCTGTTTTTTAAAGGCTTATATGGCACCTATAAAAGTTTACCACCAAATCCAAGGACAAGCTGGTTGCTATAAATATGCGGGAACGGAGATCCTGATAATGCTCAATAAATATACAGCGATCAATAGCAGGCCCTCATGAATATTCCCTCCCTCGCTTGACATTTCATCTCTGTGATTAAGGATGAGTGGAGGCGAGGTAATCGGCCCATTTTCATCAGAGCGGCCGCACGGCGTACAATAGAAAGCCTTAACCAGGCTCACCTGCATCACGGAGGTTCTCCGCAGCTAACGGCTTCCAGGCAGGACGGAGTTAAAATCATTGTGCGGCTGCCAGAAAGGACCCGAGATGAAATGTCAAATACTTACTTAGCATGCAGTTGAAAGAGATCAATGCGACTTTCATGGGCTCCCCTCTATATCCCGAGTCCGCCGCTCAAGTAAATGGAAAGGCCACAACATGAACCTACAGTGCCTGGCTGCCAGGTTAATAACTTGCTTCCCGTGGATAGTACAAATTGGGTTTTATTGACACCTGCTATTTCTTTTTTGATAGAGGGAAGGACCTCATCAAATCAGGGACATAGCTATTTGTGACCAGCTGTGATATATATTTTTTTTCGTCTTGGTCTTCTTTGTTCTTTTCTTCAAGGCCTTATTTGTGTTGTTGTTCCTATAGGCCAAAACTCGAAGAGATAATTCTGAGTTTCATGTCTGATTTCCAGATACAGTATTTGTATATACTTCAGCTACGCTAAGGCTAGCAAGGATCACTGTTTAAATGGTGGCTTTCGTAGCCGAATTGTGATTTAGTGTATTCATATGGCTTTAGAAGCCTCAACCTTTGTTACTTGAAATACGGTGGGGGTTGAATAAGGAGCTTGATGGCTGGAAGCATTAAATCTGATTTGATACTCAAATAAAAAACATTCTTTAATTTATTTCATTTTTATGGACAATGGTTTCACTAAAACTGAATCTGGTTGAAACTACAAAAAAAAACAAAAAAAACTAAAAACTATTAAAAAAAATAAAAAAATAATGAATAAATAAAACACAGCTCTAATTGGCCAATACAACTCAAAGCAATAATGTACTTTTAAGTGAATTAAATTGCTCCAATTAACCTAGGCTCCCTGAACATTTGTGTACATAGATTGGTCAGTCTGAATTATTTTTTTCCCAGGTAACCCAGCTAAACTTAACACAGGCTTTAATACCTGACATATTACCAAGTACCATCCTCAGAACCAGTACATGTTTGCACTGAATGTTCACTGAAGCGGTCAGCCACCATAACAGACGCCTAGCAAATACAACACACTAAAGCTCTGACCACAGACAAAGGGGAGGGCCAGCCTGTGAGGAAAGACCACACACTAATGGTAGGTGACCATACACTTTGATGAGTAAACCTCAGACCTTTCCCATTGGGTCCACAAAGGTGTGAGGATTACTCATCAAAAGGTTGCACTTCCCAAACAACACTATGCATTCATGTGCAGCTACCAAACGAAACCTGTGTGTGGCATACTAGCAAATTATCAATATGTAAAACTTAGAGCCATCCATAACCCTTTGTTTGAGTGATAGTTTAGCAATTTCAACTAATTTTAGGTACACTTCCTGTCCATTTCCATTCTGTCCTCTTCTTACATTGCTTTGCCATAGCACAACAGTAGCCATACAACGCAGTTTTTAATATGGGATTTTTGTTGCATTGGAATTCAATTGTAATTTCTATTAGATTAACTAATGGAGGTTGACTTCTATACAGTTTTTATTGAGTGTAGCCCAACACAACTTGACAGATAGCTAAAAAGATGGGATAGAATATATATCTGAACCCAAGGTGTTTGAGTCTTCAGTGTTTCTTTACATTTCCCAAATTTTATGAAACAGCAGCAACAAATACAGATTCTAAGCACTGTAGGGTTTCAGTAGGCTGACATCATGCACATACATGTACTAATAACACTAACCATTGCACAATGTCTGCAAAGGATAAGGCGAGTTATCTCCTACAATGAAAAAAATCAGTTTGAGATAATTAAATTTTCAGCTTACCTTACAATTAAATCCGGTACACCAATTCCTGCTTACGAATAACAGCATCTAAAGCATAAACATGAGGATGGACAGAGATTAAAAGGCTCACTTGTTCACAAACACATGGGCTATAATATCTAAGATGGCTGTATTGACCTATAACCCTCATGTGAAATCAGGTGACTTCAACTAACCAATCAGCATCAGGAATTGGTGGTTTCTGTAATACTGAACAATGCCATCTAGTGGCAGTATAGTGGAGCAGCATTTGCGTAAAAAAACAGCCAAAACTTTATCTTAATATGTAGGCAAGTAAGTCACATGTTTAGATGCTAGTTATTAGAGAGGCTATCTTAGATATAAAGAAAACCGCACTGGTGCTGTTGGTTATCTGGAGGTGTTCTGCACACTTCTGCCCCTCATTGCTTACTAGCAGCTCAACACAACACCACAACATTTCACTCATAAGGTCAGTTTGGATGGAATTTACACTACCAGCTATAAAACCAGCTGTATTTTAATACAGTTTGAATTGCGATGTTGGTGGAAACACTGTACTGTGCTGTTGAAATTAGTTTCTTAGCCATGGAGATATGCTACCCATGCTCTCAGTGGCTAAAACCAGACCAGCATGCAACATTGCTATTAAGGGCTTGTATTGTGAGAGGCTGGCCTACAGTCTGGCACAACTGATTTCAGAAGGGCAAACTGAGTATCTGTAAAGATGGAGGACTCACATTGTTCGTTGTATTGTGCTTGTTTTAAACAGTGATTGAAACCAGAGACTGTGAGAAAGTGAGACAACAAGCCGTTGGTTGAAATGCGAAAGCTTGTAAGGCTCCACATGGTGTCAGTTTAGGATGAAAGTTCCACCAGTCAAGAAAAGAGCCAATCAGCTGGTGGGTTATGCCTTGGGCAGTGAGGGGTTGATGATACTGTTGTGCTAGTGGGTAAAGCCCACACTTGGTTGGAGATCTGTTGAAGGACAGTAGCCAAACGTGTTTTTCGTCGGATTTGATCAGTGATCTCAAATATGTGTCTGAGCTTCAGTTTGGAACATATTGCTCTCTCCCCACTCACAGAGATAGAAGTCTGGTCTGGTATGATTGCAAATAACAGCCCAGTGCCCTTACAAAGATGGCTGAACAGACTTCCCTTTAAGGACTTTTTTTTGATTAGCTTCCAGCTCCAACTTCTTTAAAGACCACTAGGAATGGTACGGTGTCTAAAATCTTGTATCATATTTTATATACTCAGCACATTTGAAAATGACAGAAAGAAGCCTTTATTGTATTCATAATGAATCACAAAAGCATTAATAAGGCCTCATATGCCATACCTAATAGATTTCAATACAGGTGTACATCTGTATACTTGCTTATAAGAAGTTACAGTTACATGAATATTCTCTATATGGTATTTGTATGATGTACTAAAATGAAAATTCCTTAACATGTAAAAGACTCATTTAAAGCCTGGCATAAAGCTCCACGAAGTGTTAAATGTAGTTATAGTTATTAGTGTGTACAGTGGTTTTATGAACTGATGTTATAATGCATTATGTAAGTTGATTTTATTAATTCATATTCACATTAATTCATAATACATTTATTCATAGAGCTCATCAATAACATAATTTTACATAAAGTCTGCATAGAGAGCTTATAAATCATTAGATGTTATGTGCACCTACAAAATCACCTTCATTTTGACGGTACTGAGGAGCATTAGAGAGCATGGGTCCTCACTGGGGGTCCTTATAAAGCATTATATGAAGACAACATCAGTGATTAAGCTAGATGATACCAGCCTCACAGATAACGTTAATGACAGGACGAATGTGTACATTGTAATGCATGATGTCACTTTGTGCTATACTGTTGTGTGACAGTATATATACTAAGTTGATGTGTGTGATTGTGAATGCTTATGCACAGTTATGAAGGCTAATGTCTTGTATTATAAAGACTCTACAGAACTTTATGAATGCACTCATAATGAATTATAGATACTTGAATCTGTCACGCCTGCTGGCTCTCCTCTCATCCCCAATCTACCGGACTACGTTTCCCATAGCCCACCACTCGAGGACGTCACATGTCCACCATCTCCCAATCCCGTTCCGTTTCTCAGATCCAAGTCTCCAGAATATTGATTTCACCTGTAGCTGATTAGTCTGTTTGTACAAATACTCCTCTCCCACTGACCCGTTGTGAAGTATTGTCACCTTGTGCGTACTAAGCGGGTTCTCCCTGTTATTCTCCTTTGCGGACCTGGTTCACGCCTTTGTTTGTCCCCTTTGGATGCTGTTGCTGGTCTGGCTTGCCTGGTTCCGACTTCTGCTC
Source organism: Prochilodus magdalenae (assembly GCA_024036415.1). Classification (NCBI taxonomy): domain Eukaryota; kingdom Metazoa; phylum Chordata; class Actinopteri; order Characiformes; family Prochilodontidae; genus Prochilodus; species Prochilodus magdalenae. The sequence goes on along the minus strand of JAMWET010003234.1, from coordinate 41,445 downwards.
GTCTCTTTACTCTGACTCAGCGTGCCTTATTGCTGCTGTGTTGTGCTATGAGCCTGTTTAATAAGCCTAGCTTTGCTTTTAGCTCAGTGTGTGTCACAGTCTGTCCATCCATCATGTAACGCCCAGTAGGTGCGGGAGTATACTGTCTCTTTAAGAGCCCCGTGAGCTGTGTGCGCAGGCGTGGAGGTAGCACGCGGGAAGAACGGAGCATGTGTTGTGCTGAACGGTAGAGACTACTGGACCTAGCTGTTTTGTTTTGGTCATTCGTGGTTTTCTGTAAGTAACGCTACTTTGTGGGCTTTACCCGTCCATGTATGAACGGGCAAGGGACTCTGAGAGACGTGTATATGCCAGTCTCATCACTAAATAAACGAGCAAGTGGAATACCGCCAGTGTGTGGTTGGTGTAGCTCAGTAGATAACACCACTACCTGCCAGGGAGCCACCACCACATGTGGAAGAAGGAAGGGGTTCGAATCCTGGTCTGGGTGACTATGCTGTGCTACATCAATAAGAGTCCTTGGGCAAGACTCCTAACACTACACTGGCCCACCTGTAATATGATTAACCTTGTAAGTGGCTCTGGATAAGAGCATCAGCTAAATGCCATGAATGTAAATGTGTGTACCTGCCTCTAAAGCTCACCGTCCGAGCTGGAACTTCTACCCACTCTGGCTTCAAAGTGTTACAATCATCATAGGAAATGTTCATGAGGTTTCTGACCCAAAATGAGGCATATAGACTGCAGAAGTCCTTCATTACTCCACGCCCTCATGGAAAACTTATCCCATCAGAATAGGGCTGTAGAATCCTAGTTAATCTAAAAACCAGGACCAAGGGAAAGCGTGCTCTGTGTGTTTCCACTTATTAAAAATATCCATTTCCATGCCCACCAGGGGGCCTGCAGAGAGAGGTTGTGTATGACTTAAATGACTTCACAGGAGGGTTAAGAGTACAAGTATGAACTTCCTCAAATGGTTCTTGGCTTTAATGATGATATTTCTATGCATTGCTGTGAAAGTCCTCGCTTACAAAACTGCTTCTCTAATGAACCATGCATCGGAAAGTTATTTGGAAGGCAGGGTTGCACAACTGTGGTTCTGGAGGAGCCGGTGTCACAGTTACAGTTTGGTAATGACCTGCTCCAGCATACTTGATTACGCTCATCTGTCAATTGCCAGCTTTGGTGGGTGTGTTTGCACAGAGGGAACCGCCAAACTGTGCTAGATACCGGCCCTCCAGGACTGAAGTTGTGCGCCCCTGCTCCAAGGCATAACATCAAGGAATTCATCATGGGAGCCTATTTTTAGAGTGCATGCCATCGCTTAAGGCAATACGGTGGCATATTAAAATCCTTATATTGTGAAAATTGTTTGAAAGTCTTGAAGAAATGACCGATGTTCTAAAGTGAATCAGCCAAGGTACTGACCTTGAGATCTTTTGGCCTTAGCCATTGCTTTGCTACCGTGAAATCACCTTGTTCAACCAAGCCCAAAACTCACGACTCTGGAATCACACAGCTGAGTGGCAACCGCAGCCAAGGCAAGCAGTTTATTAACGTCTTTTGCAAACCACGCAGTTTGGTATTTATATGGCCCGAAAGCCTCAGAGACACTTTGTCCATTCACACTTTGTCTCCCTAGCCCTTACTGAGAGACGGACCTGTCAGTATGTGACGAGCAGAAGACCCCAGCAATCTGCGGCCTTCTGCTGAATGCGCACACTGTCAGTTAGGCACGGGGATGTGTGGCCTAATACCGTGCCAGTCAATGCCAGCTTTGATGGGATTTTTTTTGTTGTGCAGGACATGGCCTCCCAGACATTTGGTGGATGCAATTTCACATAGTCCCCTGGGGTAAATTCATAGAAAGAACTTTTTTAGGCATTCTTTTCCTTTTGAATAGCCTTTTGAGGGCTCTGTCAAGCAAACAGGTAGCTGTACCCAGCCTTCCTTCTAAGATCCAAACAGGCCAGGTTCAGAAACACAACTACACGGTACACTTTCATAGATTTGAATGCTTTTGTTGCATTTAAAGTCCCCGAAATGCTCCTAAACCAGTTAGAACTAAACGCAGCTGAGGCTGTATGTACGTGTTATATATTGTAATTATCTGTGTCTGTACTGGTAAGGTACGTTAATGATGTTCTCACACTCACATCAGTTACAGAATGTTGCCATTCAGGAGTTTCTAAATTGCTTTAAAATGTAGATTTAAGAAATCACCAGAGGTCTGTGCTAGCTAGCCTTGGTAGCTTTGTTAGGGGTCTTGGTAAGCAAGGCCATTTCAGTTGGAAGCCAGTACCTAAAAAAAAATAAAACATTGTCCACTGTCAATGAAAAACCTAAAACTTTTTCGGTGCTATTGTGATAGAAGATGGATTTCTGTGCATTGATTTCACTTTAAATACACTCATCATCAAAAGAATAGCTGCACCAAGAGGAAATCAACCAACAGGAATGCAACCTGAATGAACCGTGATAGTATTGAACCTGTGAGACATGCGGATGATCCAAGATTCCATCTGCAAAGACAATGGGTCAAGATGAGAGGTTTGTTGTCACACATCACCTGTCCAGAAGGCCTCCACCTCACCATCTGCAGGAACTGCATTTGCATTTACAGCATTTAGCTGACGCTCTTATCCAGAGCGACTTACAAGGGTAATCATACTACAGTGAGGCCAGTGTGGTGTTAGGAGTCTTGCCCAAGGACACTTATTGGTGTAGCACAGTATAACCACCCAGACTGGGATTCGAACCCCAGTCCCCCACGTGGTGGTGGTTCCCTGGTGGGTAGCGGTGTTATCCGCTGAGCTACACCAACCACATATCCTACATATCCTACACCAACTGTGTGAGGATATTCAAACTGCATGGGATGGATTATCACAGGACACCATTAGACACCTCTACAGCTCTCTGCCGAGACGTCTGCCATACATGGCGGCCCTTCGCTATACTGAGAGACACTATTCTGTACACATACTGTCGTAGTTTTATACCAACCTTCGTGCTTATGGTGCTTCCTCAGTGGGATCTGAGCTGAGTTGTGCTTGCTCTTAGCATATCCTGCTTAAAGAGGTCCTCTTACGCCTTTCCAGTTTCTCCATTTCCTGTAGTGTGTTGTGTAGCTCTGTGTGCATGGAAACAGTCTGTAAAAAACCCAAAGTACATGCCAGAGGGAGAATCCCTCTCCCACAGAACCCACCTTTCTCAGCTGCCTGAAACGCCTTATTGGAGTTCAGCCCTGTACTCTGTGACATCATCTCGTAACACAATGGTTATTCCCCGCCTACCCACATGCCTGGCACACAACAACACTCAGAAAAAGCTATTTCCCAAAAAGCTTAGCTGGTTTATTGATTTATGTTAATTAAGCCTCAGTTTTTCATTCGTTTTCTCTTGCATGATATTTTTGTGCCATATTGTCATAGTAAACCGTTACTGTTCTCTCAGTAGTGGTGTATTGTGTTCGTTAATCAGTTCAGCCTGTAGAGGGAATGCTTTCAGTTAAATACAAGCCCCCAAACAGTTTCCGGACGGGACAGCAGAGGTGCACAAAGCCTGTTGAGTTTTGTTTCTTCATTACTGTAAGTGAAAGCACTCTTCTGCGCAGTGAGTAATATCATCATCATGTTTGTATGTTCGTGATGCAGCCTGTCGCTGTACAAACAAGAAACAGACGCCACTGGGGTTGTCTTAAACTTAGGACAGCACTTAGGAAGTTTAGTATAGTTAGGATATTGGTGTGACACTGTTATCTTATCTGGAGTTAATGGAGAAGATAAGGTGCTGCTCCATACAGCTGGAGCAGGTTGGCGAAAGCTACATTTCAGAACATTGCTTAGTGGTTATTAAAACAGGAGGTCCAAGACAAGGTACCACCAACACCAGCTTCACGTCAATCTGTCATGTAACAAGACATCAGAAAACAGAAATTTGATGTTTTACTGTTTTTGGTTCCATTCATTTTCCAAGTTAACCTCCAGTTTTTATTGTATTCAAAAGCACAAAAAATGAGTCACCTGTGACTGAAACGGACCTAATCGCTTGCAACACCTTCACAAGCATCAACAACAGCTTTGATTCGATTTGGCATGGACTAGACAAGTTTCTGGATGGAGGCCACATCAATGAATAGACACCAAGAATTGTGCAGTTGGGCCAGATTTGGTGGATGCCGTCCCTGGCACGGTTCTGAGGAGAATTCCCTGTAGACTGGGATTTTAGCCACTGCTGGTAGACCTGTATGACCGTACACTTCCATACACCTGCAGATTCAGCTGCTTCCTTCACACTTTGGTCTTTGGCCACGCCCAAATGCTCAGTCCCTCCTTTTAGCCAATCATTAACATCTGCTCTGGAGCCATTTCCCACACATGGAACGAGACATTCCCTGCACCGTTTTATAGCTGGATCATCCTGGTGCAGTGCCATCTGCAGGAGCCTGAATTTGCTACCACTCTAAACAGGCAAGGTGACCAATTTTTTTATCTGGTGAGCTTGTAATGCCACATACTGTCTCTCTTTCTCTCATTGTTCTGCAATAGCTTCTGTTCTTAAACTGGCAATTAAACAGACTCAATTTCAGAGTTGAGATGTTCCTGTAATACAGCCCTTGGTTTTCCATTTTTTGTTCTTGGGGTCATTTTCACAGTCCATCTAGCAGGTACATTCAAGACCCGGTCTTTCTTAATACGTCTGAAACAGGCCATTGCAGCTGTTTTTGCGATGGGACCAATTAGCTCCTTGTGCATGGAACAGAACCCTGAGAAATGTCCAGCCTCATTAACTTGGTCCAGTTGATCAACTGGTAATTGATAATCATCTCGGAATGAGGCGGCCACTTACTACCATCTAGATTTTTCCTTTTCTATAACTTAACTGAATTCACTTCAGCGAGCACGGAAATGCATACCAGACCACACTGAAAAAGAAGAAAAGAGGTGAAACTTCCAGAGAGCATTTATCTCACAGATATCATCGTGTAAGTGCTTCCTTTGTTGCAGTGCTGTGGCATAATAAAGAAACACTGTCAATAGGATGGCATTCTATAGCTCGGGGAATTTTAGGAGGGCATGCTGTTGTATATAAAAGCAATATCTTTGGGCTGGTAAACAAGAGAATATAAAAAGAAAACAAATTTGCGAGTTCGGCACGTTTGCATCAATGGGGAATAAACCTGCTTTGTTCCTGCAACAGAACAAATTCTCCTTCTCGCTGTTGTTACTAATATATAGCCTAAAGCTGTAAGTCAATCTTTTTAAAACCTAAATTTACTTATCTTAAGCTTTAAGGTTAGTCTGAGCTCTAACTTAGACAGGATCTGCACTGATGCAATAAAATATAATGTCAAAATATAATAATAATATATATTACAAGTTATTGTTTCTGTCTGTATTACTCAGCAGGTGTCCTTTATATTGTGTAAAATATTTACAGTTATAGGATCGAAAGTAATTATCCTCAGGTTAATTTTGGTGTTTGTTAGAGATTGCCTCCTTAACAAATAGCTAGCTAGCTACAAAGTTTTGTTTACAAGCCCCTCAGGTTAATTTTGGTGTTTGTTAGAGAGTGCCTCCTTTACAAATAGCTAGCTAGCTAGCTAAAAGTGTTTGTGGCTTAAGCACAGCCCCTTAGGTTTAGCTTACATATGGCTAGCTAGCTAAAAGGGTTGGTGGCTAAAGCACAACACCTCAGATTTAGCTTACATATGGCTAGCTAGCTAAAAGTGTTGGTGGCTAAAGCACAACACCTCAGATTTAGCTTACATATGGCTAGCTAGCTAAAAGGGTTGGTGGCTAAAGCACAACACCTCAGGTTTAGCTTACATATGGGTAGCTAGATAAAAAAGTTGGTGGCTAAAGCACAACACCTCAGGTTTAGCTTACATATGGCTAGCTAGCTAAAAAAGTTGGTGGCTAAAGCACAACACCTCAGGTTTAGTTTACATATGGCTAGCTTTGGTGGCTTACATATGGGTAGCTAGCTAAAAAAGTTGGTGGCTAAAGCACAACACCTCAGGTTTAGCTTACATATGGCTAGCTAGCTAAAAAAGTTGGTGGCTAAAGCACAACACCTCAGGTTTAGTTTACATATGGCTAGCTAGCTAAAAGGGTTGGTGGCTAAAGCACAACACCTCAGGTTTAGCGAAATCAGCCACTTGCATATAGGCTATTAAGCTTAGTCTAGGTGTAAATATGAGGTAGGCTTTACTTCTTTAAACTCTTTCCTTCTTTTGTTAGCCACGTAGCCCATTAGCTGTGTGGAATTTGAACATTTTTGCCTTCACCTGTAAAGTTATGGTTTTGGAGACACTTTAGATTGTGATTATAACAGTGAATTGTGATTGTGATTATTATTGAATCTAGCAAATGCTGTTATAATTGGTGGACATTTGGGCACCATGCTGCTGTCAAGTGGTGTGGAAAACTAGGAAATACTGATTGTCCCACTTGCAGAGTTGCCCTCAAATGGCTAGTAAACTCAGAATTCCAGATGATACTTGAGTTTTTAGGAAGAGACGGGAAACATGACAGTTCATCTCTGAATTGCTCATTTGAATTTGATTGCAGTTCTTTAGTAAATACATCAGTCTACATATCTCAGAATTAGTCAGTTCAATTTGATCATTTTAAGTACAATTCACTAAAATTATTATGATAATTATTTTAATTATCCGGACGCTTCCTCCCCTATTTATTAATTTGCAATTCCCATCTGCGAGCTAGTAACTAGTGACTAACTAATAAGTGACATAAGCAGCTGTTAGGACCCCTGTGGCCCCCTTTCAGAGCTTACTGTACCTATATATTGTTGTCTGATATGCTTGATTGATCTGATTAACTAACTGATTCAACGAAATGAAATTATATGCTTTGGGTACCGAGGAAAGGAAAAGAAAAGGAGAAAACAAGGTGAAAAAGCAGGGCGATAAAGAAATAGTGTAGTATAATTTCATCTTTCAATTGGTGTTTATATTATGCCACTTGTTTTGGCTTCTCGTCCAACAATAAGAAGTATGCTAACAAAATAGCGGCTTCATTCTGACAAGTTTGAACAAGGTTTTTTGACAGTGCAAATAGAAAGCAGGATATTTATTGATTGGATCTCCTAGTTTTCTTTTTCCATGTGGTGGGTATATGTACAAACACCTGGAATGAAGTCGTATTTAGTCGTATCTGGTATATATGACCGTCTGAGTGCAGCATTGGTAAGGCAGTTTTAGAGGCATGCTCCTGGCGGTGATAATTTAATTTGTATTAATTACCTGTAAATTCAAAAAGACTGTGACTGATTACAAACATAACATAAAAGTTAAAGGGTCAATGACACGATGCACACTGGTTTGGTGTGCAAGATGAAATTATCATTCTAAAAATGCAAAAAAAATGATATCCTGGCAAGTCAAACAAGCTTGTATGTAGTTTATATAGCTTTTCTCAGTTTGAGATTGTTGTAAGCTGATTTTAAGATTAATTACAATATTTCCAGATACTTTGTAGTAATTTTAATAAACTCTGTTTTTCCTTGGCAGATAATTTTGCTTATTTTAAGAAATATGCTCACAACAGGCCAAAATATCCGACAATATAGTGAGAAAGATGATATTTGGAATTAAGGGAAATCTCAAATGATCTCGAAATGAGAATCCAAGATATCATTTTTGCTGGGATTCTACCAAGTCAGAAACAAGTTTCTTTTGTTTTTTCAGTTTTTCTTTTTCAGTCAGTGATGCGACTGGTCATGCTTTACTGACCTGTGGCGTATAGATTTTTAAAGTTGGATTTGTTAAAGTTGTTTGTTGCTTGTAGTACTTCGTAAATAGCTTTAAAAGTAACATTAAAAAATATATTTGTAGTTATTAAAGCTTGCTTGTTTATATATAAATATATAAAAATAATATTATAATAATATTTTAATATATATTTGTCATTGACCCAAAAAAACAGATAAATCAACAAACAAATGCCCAAATAATAAATAAACAGAATTAGGTCTTCTTTTTTGGGAATTAAAAAATAAAAATAACCAAATGGTTTTATTTCATGTTGATACATTCTTGGACAACACCACAGTATAGTTGCATGAGTGGCCAAACGTAAATGTCTCCCACAATATTGGCACATAAGCAGCAAGGGCAACATGAATATACTTAGTACAAACAGTATAAAACATACATGCTTTTTATTTCAGTTTAAATCTTTTTTTTTTTTCATTTTTTAAATATATATTCATATTCATCTTGTTTTTTTTTGTTTGTTTTCTCCACAATTTCTCCATACGTTGCGGGGCAGTTAGAAATTCCAAAACAAATTAAAGCCATATTCTGCCTTGAGTGTGTGGATTGTTTGAGGAGGAGGTTTGGAATAAAGTCAAATGAAAATCAATGAAAATAAGTAAAAAAAACAAAAAACAGCCAAAATAATAGCCTTCTTCTGGTGACATATTTAGTTTACTTGAACATCGAACATATCAGGCATGCATTGACAACTGCTACGCAAACACCTCTTTCATTTAAAGAAAAACAAAAAACAAACAAACAAACAAAAAAGTTCCGAACACGGTCACTCCATGGAATTTCGATGTTGTATATCCAACATGTATCTCCTTAGGCCATTAAAAAACACAGTCAATGGTTCCGCAAACCCTTACAACGCAACCGGCCAACTGGGGAAGGTATATCGAATGTGAAACTAATGCTTGATAGAGCAGGAGAAAGAAACAAATGACTGCGAAAAAGAAAAAAGAAAGAAAGGAAGAAAGACAGACAGAAAAAAAGAATGTGATAACAGGGTTGACATCTCAAAGAGAAGAATATGGCTTTAATATAATGTGCATCCAAGAGGCAAGAAAAAGAGAGAGAGAAGTAAGAACAGAAACCTCCCAACGGAAAATGTAAAAAGTCCAACAGCAAAGGTAACAGGAATGCTAAAGAACCACACAAACTCGCACGGGGAAGTCTGGAAAACTTGCAGTTTGGAAGTACATGTAAAGACAAGAGTTGGCCCCTCGGGCCCTGTGATCCTTTTTTTGCTGTGCCATTGCCCGTAGAGACACCCTGAAGAAAGTTTCTCTTTTGTGAAGATTATCAGAGCAAAGCGCCTGGAGAGAGGTCTTTACAGGGCCAGGAGGCTTGTGCCGTCGTTAAGATCCATCCTGTCCGTGTTTCTTCTGTTGTGGGGGGAAAAGACAGGAGCGAAACGAACCCCAAACAAAAGAACCTCTCTGATTTTTTTTAGGATGTTTTTAGGGACATCTTGATCCCATCCATGTGTTTTTTCTCCCTCTCCGTTTTGTTTATTTACTGATCTATGTTTTGTCTTCTTCTGGCTCGTATCCAAGGACACATTAAAATATCGACTGATATCCTCAGGCGTAGGTACAGTACAGCCACGGACCCAGTCACTGTCCTGGACCTTGGCTGCGAGTGGGCAGTACACCAAAGGGACATAAAAGCCTTCTCTTTCCTCCCGGATTTTTTTTTCTTTTGCCAAAAAAAGGGGCAAAAGACCAAGTTTCCCTCACTGATTGCTTCCCTCCTGTGATGGAGGGTCCTTTAGATCACAAGGTCATTGTAGCTCACATACTTCTTCTTCGCGGCCGGACCTGGGAAGAGAAAAGGACAGAATGTGACTTTACATTTCAACAGGCTACTGAATCGGCTAGCAGTTTGAGTAATGTATTAATATCTTCTAAAGGAATTTTAAAAGTTTGATATTTTAATATCTGTGCAGACTATTAAGGGTTCACACATATTAGAACATGTATCATAGCAGGAATTAAAACATGACACGAAAACGTGAAATGCAGTTTTAAGAATTCAGTAGAAAATTCCATTGTGAGAGGTGACCACTGCTTCCCCATATGTTGCGGCAGACCCTTCAAAGCTACCATGGTGTTATCAAACACATGCATGGCTGGAATATTGCCATCTGACAGAATTCATTCCAAAAATGATGCATGCATATGCTTGATTTTACATTCTTTATACATTAATAAACTGAAGGTCAATGGTGATTGAATAGGTAATCATTATTATGCAAAGAATTCATAATGCTGAATGTTTTACAATTCATGCTGGGCCTAAGTGATTAGCATATACAGGGGTTGGACAATGAAACTGAAACACCTGGTTTTAGACCACAATCATTTATTAGTATGGTGTAGGGCCTCCTTTTGCGGCCAATACAGCGTCAGTTGGTCTTGGGAATGACATATACTGCGTCCTGCACAGTGGTCAGAGGGAGTTTAAGCCATTCTTCTTGCAGGATAGTGGCCAGGTCACTACGTGATGCTGGTGGAGGTTCGTCCTTCTTGGTGGTATGCTGACATTACCCTGGATACCGTGGCTCTTGATACATCACAAAGACTTGCTGTCTTGGTCACAGATGCGCCAGCAAGACGTGCACCAACAGTTTGTCCTCTTTTGAACTCTGGTATGTCACCCATAATGTTGTGTGCATTGCAGTATTTTGAGCAGAACTGTGCTCTTACCTGCTAACTGAACCTTCACACTCTGCTCTTACTGGTGCAATGTGCAGTTAATGAAGATTGGCCACCAGGCTGGTCCAATTTAGCCATGAGACCTCCCACATTAAAATGACAGGTGTTTCAGTTTCATTGTCCAACCCCTGTACATACACACTTGTAAGCAAACATCTGGCCAAACTGCACATTGATTTTCTAAGTAAAAATGATATAGTTAAATATATGATAAAGTTAAATAAGATGCCCTGTTAACCTTTTTAAAAAGTTATAATATACTCTGGCAAGTAAAATGATCTTATATCTGCTCTATATATCTTATTATAGAGATTTTGAGATTACTGTAAGCTCCCTTAATAAGACTGTTGAACTTATTGTCAGTGATATTTTTCTTGGGCTCAGTGATTTTCTTAAAATGAGTTCAATTATCTGCCAATATTGTGAGAAAATTACTTAAACCAAGTAAAAATGAATGAAAACAAGTTAAATAACTTTATAATCAACTTATTTCAATATCACATGAACTATAAAATATATCAACCAGATATAAAATCATTATACTTCCCAGGATATCATTTGTCTTGCAGTGTACCACGTGTACTGACACCAACAGGACTCTGAGCATCAGCATGCATTCCTAAATACATCCAGCTCAGCTCTTGTATATGCCAGGGAACATCATGATATTGCATTTCCTAAAAAACACATTGGTGATCTGGAAAAAAATGCTTATAAAAAAAAAAAAGAAAAAGCAAACTGTGATTTTGATTAAAGGGATTAAATTTTTGGCACAGGAAAAAAAAACCTAAAACCTAAAAGGCCTTAATACAGCCGTAACGCTCTGACCTTTCCGACTCCGAGTTAATGTGTTTTCGGAGCTTCCCTGGAACTAATAGAGTTAATCCCGGTATTACCATGTTTGTTTTCCCGAGACACATTTTTTGAACTCTTTTGCAAGTCAAAGTATTTCCAAATCTTTTCAAATTAAAGGTCAAGAAGCGACGAGATCACAGTGACCTTTAAGTTTCAGTTACTCATCACATATTTGAAGTAAATGTCACTACTCCAAAAAAAAGAATAAAATAAATAAATCAATAAAAAACCAGCACCTTCTGAGAGATGTGTCCTTGATAAAGGCTGGATTTAATTAGGCATTGTCAATATTAAATATATTAAACACTATGATTCATTCATGACGGGGGTTTAGAGAGGAGGAGGAGGTGGTAAGGGCGACCTAACCTCGCCTCGCCTCGTTTCGTGAGCGAGAGAGAGAGAGAAGCAGATAGGAAAGGAGGTAGAGAAGAACGCAGGCGTTAATATTTTATCAGGGCGCTGTTACAAAGCCGAAGCGAAGCCCAACCGAAGTGCTGCAGAGTCTTTAAAGTTGCAAAGCAAAGACACTTTTTTTTCTCACTGTACTTCTCACAGCAAGTTACCCTTGAGTGGATCTTGAGCACAGGCGCTTTAAGAGCGTGGCTGGCGATGGCATCTTGTAAAACGGGGCACCGCAAAAGAGACACTGACCCCTGTTTAAAATCTCATTTGGCCAGACGGCCATCGGTGGTGCCTCGCTACAGCGGCAATCCTGCACCTAATGAATCTTCAGGACGGGGTGGGGGTAGTGAGGGGAAGCCATTATCCGGCGCCTGACCTCAGGCAGGACATCCGTAAAGCAAGCGCCACTATAAATGCCTCTCATCTCTTTCCTTCAATCCACATGGGAGAGCCTCAGGTTCTGCCAAACTCCTGCCTGCTGTGGATGGAGGAGAACAATTACACTGGAGAATGGAGATGGATCTGAGGCTCTTCTTTTCCGGAACGGGTGCTCTAACAAGACCTCTCAGCTTCTGGGTAGAGCAGAACAGACTGACCACTTACTAGGGCCGTTAAAGATTAGGGGCTTCTTTGGAAATTTGAATCTTTTAGGGTCCAATATGATGATCGCGAGTTAGCATCTGCATTTCTGGCACGGGGGGGTTCCCGACTCTGGTCCCGGAGAAGCTATTCAAGGGAAGGGCTTGCTAATTAACGGATGAGTTGGATCAGGTACGAGTGCAGGGCACAAGGTCCTCCAGGACCAGGGCTAGAAAGCAGTGTCCTAGAACATGGAACAACTGCATTGATCATCATTTAGAATAATTATAAAGAGCCTGTGAACAACAACAGCCAGCGTACTGCAGCTGCATAAACTGCATAGCAGCAGGTAGCTCGACGGACAGCAGCCATTTTTCATAGCCCTGTTTAAATGTGCTCCTACTGTTTTGTTGCTGCATTGTATCCACTCCGGATTGCAAACCTCAGAAAAACCAAACAACTGGCTATTGCTTCAGTAGGACCATTGACATGATGGAATAATTACCAAACTTTAGCTCACATGCTGAGCTAAAAGCTGAGCAAGGCTTTGTTAGCAGGTTAGCAATCCCGGCAACCAGGAGTCATAAACTGGGAGAACAAGCAGTAGTTGAAAGCCAAAGAGACAAACAACCAGCAAACAAAACAAGAGGGCAAAGAGTCAGAACCAGAAATAGCAAACAGGAATCACAAGGATAGAACACTCAGTAGGACACAGAGTGGGAAAACTTCGCAAGGTGTGTGAATGAACCAGGGGCTCAAAAGCAAACAGACTAAATGAGGCACAGGAATAACAAACGAGAAAAAGGGACTGGGTGATAGTGGACATCTGGCAATGACATTCTGGGAGATGGAGTTCAGGAGATGGGAGGTAGAGGGATAGACATCACAAAACATGTTTGGAGACTATGGTCAAAAGCAAATATTCAGTGACCACCATGCTTGTGCTCTGATTAACTACATACTTCAGTTTGTTACAGGCGATAGAATTAGTTTTACTCAACTCATCAGTTGGTATTTGCATATATGCGCATCACTATAATGCTCATTCTTAGCTTTAGCCTTGCAGTAATGTAAGACAACATGCCTGCAAAAGCTGTGCTGAAACAAACCAGCTAAGATGCAATACTTATACAGATGCTGTCACAAAGCAGCTTTACAATGAATTTGGTCTCCAAGCCACCAGTGAGCAAGCCAAGGTCGACAGAGGCAATGAGAAACTCCCTCAGTTCAAAAGGAAGAAACCTCAAGAAGAACCAAGATTTAAAAGGGGAACCCATCCTCCTCGGGTCAACACCAGATACAAGACAAGCACAGGAAAGAAGCGTTCAGTGTTTGTAAGGTGGAGGAATAAATGTCTGGTCAGTCTGTAGTTAAGTAGTTGGGTCATCGGATGGATCAGCAGGATGCAGGCCAAGCTTCAACAGTGCAGGACAACCAGGAGCTCCGTGGTGGTTAAAGACAAGCTGTGGCAACAGCATCAGACCGCACAGGATGGGCAGCAGTTCAGCTCAGACAGAAGATCTGAATACACTAGATGGTGTTAACAGGGTGCAGCGGTGACTCCGGCAGGCCTGGCTATTACAGCAGAACTAACAGGGAGAGCCAGAAGGTCACAAAACATGAGGGCTCACTGAGAAGTCAGCACCCCTCTGCTCCACCGTCAACAAACCTGAGTGAACATGAAGAGCAGCGGGACTACAGCACCACCAAAGCACCAACAGTGCATCTTCAATACGTGATATTACTCCATACCGAGAGAAACCATGCTCATATTATTTTGGAGACTCATCAACAAAAGAGATTTACTCTCTCGTTATTCACACAGGGGGTCATTGTAAATTAAGTCCAATCAATATAATGTTAATTCAGACGCCCCAGTAAGGTGAAGTAAATGTGTTCATACAGATCTAATCAGTATGCTAACCACTTTTATAGATTCCTAAAAACACAGACAAAACAAACAACAGGGAAAAAAAAAAAGTTGATGGGATCGCCATGCCTTCCAGCATCCGCAATGAAACATCTCAAATTTGCATGTGCCACCAAGATTGAGCGACTGGAGTAATTACACCATGTTCTACCGTCACTTCTGCTTCTGATCATTACGGCCTGTTCCCCAGAGTGTCGGGCGGAGGGTATTTGCATACGTACGTATCTATAAATATTATTCCGAGGTTGAAGGCTAAGCGAGCGAGAGAGAGAGCGCGTAGGGGGACACCTTGCACAGATGGTCCCTGGCTCTGTGGGGATCTACAGCGAAGTCTGCTGCGCCGTGTTGGGAATTGAGCGGTGGGACGCGATTCCATGCTTGAGTGTGTTTTGCCTCTCACATGACCGCTGCGTTCGCGGGCTTCTCCGTTCCTGGGTGCCACGGTGCGCCTTTTTCCAGTAAAGCGTTTTTGTGCTGACGCCGCAGGATCAAAGCAGCTATTGTACAGATTAACGCGGTGTTCCCTGTTTGTAAATAATAGAGTAGCATGCTAGCACAAGCTGCTGCAACTCATTAAAGCTTCATCATTCCTATTCTTCTTATTGTTTTTGTTTTGCAGCCAGGGCCCCTGGACGCACGAGAATAGAGACACATTACTTCCCCCAAGAGGGTGCATCATGTCAGCTTCGTGGCCCACAGCTGGGATTAAGGTTTGAGTCCCAGCTGTGCCATGAGCCGTCTGTGGCCAGGAGTCCCAGAGGACGTCAATAGCTTCATTTGCACTGGAAAGATGGACACCGGGGGGCGTCGCTAGGGTGTGCAGGATCGAGCCTGAAAGTCTAGTGCTCTGGACTGAGTACAGTGGAGGAACTGAGAAGGTAGGCTTTGACACTACAGGGGCCAAAAGGCTCTTGACCATACTTCCCCACTGTTCCAGGTCAGATTCCTGTTAGCACTCATGGTTCTCTTGATCTATTTACGCCATAGGCACATTTGTAAATGTCTGTAGGAAACTATTTGTAGCAGAAAATGTAATGTTTAATATCCGTCATTAATTTGACTATGAATAAACTAGCTGTGCAGGAGATGTGACCTCATGGCTATTAAACGCTAAGCACCCGCCAGGCAGTTTATTAGATACACCTCCTTGTATCTACACTCATTGTCCATTGTATCAGCTCTACTTACCATATAGGAGCAGTTTGCAGTTCTACAGTTACAGACTGAGGTCCATCTATTTCTCAGTAGTCAGGACCCCCACAGGACCACCCCACAGAGCAGGTATCATGTGGGTGGTGGATCATTCTCAGCACTGCAGTGACACTGACACGGTGGTGGTGTGTTAGTGTGTGTTGTGCTGGTGTGAGTGGATCAGACATAGCAGTGCTCCTGTACACCTCAGTGTCACTGCTCGACTGAGAATCGTCCACCGACCAGAACTATCCAGCACAACAGCATCCTGTGGGCAGCGTCCTGTGGGCAGCGTCCTATGACCAGTGTCCTGTGACCAGCGTACTGATGACGGACTAGAAGATAGCCAACAGGTAAGCAGTTACACTTACAGACTGGACCAACAAGGTAGGAGTGTCTAATACATTGGACAGTGAGTGGACACAGTGTCTGATCCGCCTGTACCACCTTTGTGGTGGTCCTGTGAGGGTCCTGACCATAGCAAAACAGGGTAAAAGTGTGATAACAAATAAGACAGAGAAACAGATGGACGGCCGTCTGTATCTGTAAAACTACACAAGTGCATCTATATGGTAAGTGGAGCTGACGAACTGGGCAATACTCATCTACCTTAAAATTCAGACTGTGTTCTACATCTGCACATCCCCAAAATGAAGTGGTTTTATTGCAGCGTTTTCAATCAGATAGTTAATTACACTGGCTCATCTCAGCAGCCTATTCGCCTCATCTGATTTACCACACAAAGTTGGATTTCGAATAGATTAAAACAGTGCAAAACAGATTAGACTATACGGGCCATGGCATACAAAGCCATCAGATTTCCTATAGCCTTGTTTGCCAGCAAATATATGGCGAACAGGCGCTACACCCAGACACCAACACAAGGAAGGCGAGAATCACTTTCGCTTGCTGCAAAGGCTGCAGCGTCAAATGCGTCATCAAGTCTTCGTGTTCGTGTACATAGTCCAGCCACTTACTGCGCACCAGCCCACACAATGTGTGGTTTTCCACAGAACCATCTGGTACAAATGAATATCAATATATATGTACACACCAATCATCTAGAAGAAATCAACCAACAGGAATGAAACCTGGTGCGTAGATCTGACATCATGAGACATCTGAATAATTCAGGTTTCATGCTCGACCGTGCATGTGATATAAGCAAGGATGGGCCTTGTTGCTGTACCTGACTGACTTTATGAGGGAACTGACTTGTGCTGTTGTGTTAGTAGCATCCTTTGCAAGACTGGGAAAGGGTTTGGAATCATGGGGCTCCGGGAAGCAGGATGATATTGTCGATGTATTGCTTGTTTTAGCAATCAAGCAGATACTACCATAGCACCCCGTTGGTAGGAGTGGCTAGAAAATAGCATGCACCAGTGACAAAGAATCTGGGAGACCTAGACAAATCAAGGCGAGAGAGAACTGACGAATTGTTCAAGTGCAGACAATCAACGAGCAGTGATGTCATCCTGTTACTGCCAGGACATTTACATTTAAGGCATTTCGCTGACACACCTATCCAGAGCGACTTAGAAGGCTAGTCGTTTTTACAGGTAGGCCAGTGTAGTGTTAGGAGTCTTGCCCAAGGACTCTTATTGGTGTAGCTCAGCATTGGTTACCTAGACTGGGATTCAAACACCCATCTCCCATAGGGACGGTAGCTCCGTGATGTGTAGTGGTGTTAACTGTAGAGCCACACCAACCATTACTAGACAGCTGCATGACACATTGTTATGAGGTGACTTGAGTCCCACTTTTGTCTCAGTGGAGAAGACCAATATACCCATGTACTGAGTCACCATGGTCAGCACCAAGATGAATGGTCCCTGATTGAAAATATGTGTGGGATGCTACTGGACCCGCTATCAACACTCCACCCCTACCGCACCATCTGCAGGAGCTGTGTGAGAATATTCAAGCTGCATGGGATGGATTATCACAGGACACCATTGGGAACCTCTACAACTCCATGCCAAGATGTCTCCATGTTGGGTTAGCAAACATGGCAGCCTGACACCATACTGAGAGACAGACTTCTGTATGTGTAGCTCAATAAATTTTGATCATATCAGTCTAAATGTATCATCAGTTATTGATCCTGGTGACCTGTATCTTCCTTCCCAACAGCACTGCACTCCCACACCTCGTTCCGGGTGGAACTATTCTCCTGATGATGAGTGTTTGGCATGCTTGTTTTTTCTATAGATTTCAGCAACAGCCCATCAAATCAGTGGGTTTTCTGTCCTGAGTACAAAGTAACACATCATAATAACTGTCCTGGGTAAGATGCAGATGTGGCAGATTACGAACTTGTTCTCTTAAAATTGAAATATGTGAGAAATCAGCCAGAAAGCCATAATACATTTCTGCTCCTTCACGCTGAATATGAAACAAGATGAAGGTTTTCATTCTTCTTTACTGCCGGCAGACGCTGCAAGATTGTCATCGGGTCTTTGGGTGAAACTTTCTGAAGGTATGATGAATGACTGTACAGGCCTTATTAGCATTTCCTTCACGTCCTTTTCCTTCCAGCCTTTAAAAATGGAGCAAGGTCATAATGGGGGGAAAAGAGGAGAAGATTAATTTGGTCTTACCTGATAAATTACGAGAATTAGCCTGTTGGAAAAAAACAGTATTTGGTGAGCTGTTTCTCAGAGGCCAGAGGAAGCAGAACAAGAGAATCTAATTGGTCTAAATAGCCATGCCATTTGAAATTACATTTTAATTTCAGGCCAGACTTCTGAGGGAGGCTTTATTACCTCGGCTATATGCGATAAAATGAAACAGACGGGTGACCAAATCAGTCAAGGGGAGGCATTTTCTGGACACAGTGATATCGAGAAAATGACCGCTTGATATTGGCTAGGTCAAGTCTCGAAAGGGATTCAGGCACTGCAAAATATACAGGATCTCGGCTGGTAAAAGGATCTTATATCTAGTTGATAGAACTGAAATTTCTCATTTTGAGACTGTTCTCATTTTAAGTAATCATTTACCTTTATTTCCAGATATCTATATTTCCAGAGATATTTCCAGATATCTATATATCTCCAAATATACCTATATATCTCCTGATATATTATTTCCATATTTTTGTTGACTGTTAAAGTAATTTTGTCATTTTGATTATTTTGAGAAATTTCCTTGAAATATATTATCTGACAATATATTAAAAAAAAAAAAAAAAAAATATATATATATATATATATATATATATAAAATTTTCGTAAGCCTAAATATATATACCAAATTTGGCTTACAAAAATTTGGCTTAAAAAAAATTAGAAAATTTTATTTAATTTAAAAATATCTGGAAATAACTACAAAAATTCTTCTCAAAATAAGAATTTTAAGATGAATCAGATATAAGATCATTTTCTCGCCAAGACAACATTTTTTTTGCAGTGAAACACCTTGAGATAAAGAAGTACTTCCCCCATGCGGAAGCCAGGGGGAGCCAGTTAGCATGATTTCATTTCTATCATGCCGTCTAGCCCCTATTAGCTTACTAGCACTGTTAGCCTTTCTGAGAGAAGTATTCCTTTAGTGCAGGATTGTGGTCACTTTGTGCAAACTCATCATTTCTATTGACTCTCTATGTGTGGTCATTCCCTGTGGAGGTGAGTTCATTCTCTTATGAGTGGAAGAAGCTCATGCCAGATCAAGCCAAAGGCCAAAGCAGTGGGGCACCAGCCGAAACAGCCTTTCTGCAGCGAGGTAGTGTAGCACCGCTAACCGGCTTGGAGCAAGCTGATTCAGAGCACTGAAGGCGGTAGATTCTCGGTTACAAAGTGGAGATTGATTTGAAACTCCTTTCCCCAGAATGGACGCTCTAGATCAGCCCTTGTTCATGTGTGGATTTTACTGACTGATGATTTTGATATGCTTGCTGCATTTAAGGGCATCACTGATATCATTTTACCACAAAAATTAATCTCTGCATATAAATATAAAACTAGAACGCACATAGTGGCAGCAAAGCCAGGCACTTGACAGGGGTAGAGTTCATTTTAGACCCTAAAACTCCATTAGACTTTTTTGACAAAGTATTAGTCAATATATGGGCTTTATTTATAATAATAATAATCTGGTATAATCAGATGGGATATGAGCTGGTTTTACGTTAAATTAGAGAATAAATGGCTACGCATTGAGACCCTAGTCCCCATTATAGAGCAGAAAATAAAATAAAATGTTGAAGAATTGTTTTTAATTTTTCATTTTTACGATTTTCATTCCATTTTATATGTGTAACTTGGACAGCAGAAGTGCTAATAACAGGATCGGGAATGTATGCTGACCTGCACAAGTGCTTCACACTGTGCATATGTTGCATGCTAACTACTTATGACCATATAGTTTCCATTAATTAAATCTTTTTTTTTTAATATCTTTTTTTTTTATTACCTTTACAATTAGTTAATTTGGCAAAATATTTTTGTCAATTAAAAGAAATAGAACAAAAGTACGTTATAACATATTTAAATATTTATATATAAATTTTTATATATTAATATATATATAATATTTAATAATCTTGCTTTTTACAGGGTAACAGGGTTATTCATAAAAATGTGGGTCACTGATGAACATTTTATTTTTTGGTTCAAATAAGTAAACTCATGGGGGAAACTAATTCTTTTTTTTCTAATTCCAAATCACATCTTGTTCATGCCATTACTGGAAGGACGTATGGAAAATATTTAAGAAATATAGTTCATATAGTTCGAAAGGTGGCCTAACATGGCTATTGTAAGTTAAAGTCCAGATCCATTCACTTTGCACTGAAATTAAACACGACAGCGGCACAACACCATTGCCTTTATTGTTTTTAAAATAGCTAATGAGACATAAACTGAACTCAGGTAACTGAAATGCCACCAGTATAATAGGATGTCCCTATCCAAGGCAAAGAGCCAGTACCGGAGGACGTTTTAACAGATCAGGATTTAGCAGTGAGGTACAGTTTGATCAGTAATGAGGTTTAAATCTCTGCAGTAAACTATTTTCTCATACAGGAGTCAAAGCTTTTAATATCTGGATGGCATTGATGATTAAACTCATGCACAAAGAATATAACAGTGATGACTCTTTAAGCTCACTTTTTTGCCACTAGAGGTATATACAAACTATAGTTGCCCTGTAAATGTTTTCACTGACAGTTGGTGTGCAAATGAAAGGAGAAAATAAAACTACAGCCCTGTTAATCACTACCTTGCTCATTTAAATTGGTTCAGAAGTCAAAATTATGCATACGATAAATAGTCATTTCAGGAATGTATCAGCTCGGGATATTATGTTATGCACACAGTTACATAATGCGCAATAAATAAATAACTAAACTACAGATTTTTAGTTTTCTGTGTATGTTAAATCCAGCTGCTACTATTTCTACTGTGCCCAAATTTCAATAGAATCCAACAAACAGAAATGCTTCAAAACGGCTTGGAATAAAATTCCATTGCATTCAATTACAGTAACAGTAAGGGAAGTTTTGCCCTCTCCTGTACAGTTACCACTTTACTGATACTAATATACTAAAAATGATTTTACTATAGCATTCTAAAGTTATTGAGGGGCTTAGCTATCCACAAGGCAGTCAGTATAAAGAAATTTGTTTCGGATCTGGACTGGATCGGGACACCCCTTCCCGTATCAGATATATTTGGGTGTGTGACGTCACAGACGCTCAGTGGGACGAATGATCTCTGTTTTGAATTGAGTTGAGCGAATAAAGCAGCCGCTGATCGTACATGCTAATTACATTTACCGACATGCTACACGTGTGGTTTCAAACTAACAAGGTATGGAAATGTCTCGACAATCCATGAAAATCAAATCAATTCCCTGTTAAACAGGTTTGTTTGGAGCCCCTGCTGAGATAGCTTTTGGTCTTCTTGTTAAAAAGCCTCCTCTGCAGCTCAGCCTTTCACAAGCTCGGATTCAATTTAAGCCTCGGCGCTCCGGGGATGGCCGACATTCTTATGAGTGGGGCCTCCTGACACTGCGTCCTTTATCTGTACCTCTGATAAGCTTGATACCTTTGAGGGAGCACCTCAAAGAGGCAAACTCGGACTGTTTCCCAGTGAAACGGATGGCGAGGAGGCTGGAGTTTTATTTCAATGACCCTTTGGTTTCAAATAAAAGCACGATGCAGGGACCGGGGTCTAGTCCAGGTTGAAAGTGGTCTCCTGGCTTACACCTTGTGCTTTATTTGATGGAGCGAAAACAGCATGCGGCAATAATGTGCACACCCACATTATCTGGACATACAGCATGATGAGCACAACTGCTTATGGAATTTCAGAGCCGTCCTTACGGATTCCGAAACGGATACTGCTGATCACGTCTTGCTGACTTTGTAAAATGCCTAACACCAGCTTTGCTTCGTAATTCTTGGTACTGCTAAAACTTAGAATTACAGAGCAGCACATACAGGAATTCTAATATGATTGCTGTCCAAGGGAAATCATGTATCTCCATTTTTGTTGATTTTTAATTTTATGCATCATTTGAACACAGCAGCTGCTGTTTGCATGATGTGAAAATTTCATGATGAATGGACAAACAGAAAAGGCCAAAAAATTGCTTGGAAAGAAGTCTGGTTCCATAGACTTCCATTGGAATGACATTAGGGTTTTGCCCTCTACTGTAAAGTTGGCTTTGAGGGAGATACTTCTGGAGTTTCTCTTTGGACAGTGACGATATGCTTGTCCTGTACATCACAGGTCTAGGCCAGTCAGGAAAGATAATCTAGGCTGTATATGGTTAGAACATGTCCAGTAAAGCTGTGTAGCATTCTGATAATCTTTCATATTATCTGCATAGTGAATGGATGTAAACAAGGTCAATCCGGGTGGTCTGATGTGAAATGCGTCACTGCTGAGAATAGTACTGAGTCAGGAGTGTTCACAGTGGTGGTGATGATGGGAACCAGGGAATTTAACGCCTCTAAAAGATATTGCACGTAATAGTTATGAAAATATTGCTGGATCTCCAAGACACAACCATATAGAGCATTTGATATAGTAATGTATTCGTCATTCCCATTACTCCTACGTACTATGCTCCTCACTTTATCTTCATTATCATTAAATGGTTTTTCATTTAATTTGGTTTTAATCTTTTGTTTACAGTTTAGTTTCTTCATTTCCTTCTTTTGTTGTTTATGCTGGTTTTGTATTGCATTCATTTCTGTAGAACACTTGGAATTGTCTCAGTATGTGAATTGTGCTATATGGGTCATTAACTGAATTAGTGCAAACAGCAGTTATACCTTAAAAAAAAAAAACTTAAAATACTATTATGTATTCAGGCCTTAGGTATTTACCAGGACTAAATTATGTATGATCTATATAATCTCAAGGCATTAATTATATACTAAATATATGCAGAATCCTCATTTACAGGATACTTTCCTATATGAAGTGTCTGCTGTGTTTTTTTTTTAGATCTTGCAGTTTGCATATGTTTAAGTGAAGTTGAAAGAAATATATATATATAAAAATAAAATAAATAAATCTATATAAAAAATAAAAACGTAAATAGTAATAATAATAATAATAATAATAATAATAATAATAATTTTTTTTATACATGTACCACTATTCAAAACTGTATTTGCTAGTCATGTACTCGCTAGAATTTTAGCATAATTGGCACAAAATTTGCTAAAACTATCACTATCAATTTAGTTTTACTAAAATAAACATAATAATAAAGTCATAGGAATAAAGTCATTCTAGCAACAAAAAATACTCGTATAAATACACATACTGTCCCTGAACATGAGTGTTTTATGCTCATGCAGGGTGTTAAAAATCAAAATAGTCCTAAAAAAATGAACAAACATTTTATCATAATCAACATTTAAAAAAATACTAAGAATGTAGTTTCACTGGTGGTTTTATATAAATTAGATTAGATACATATCCTGGTTCCCATCACCACCACAGTAAAGAAATGGACCAGTGTGATCAGCAATGAGGTTTAAACCTATAAGTAAACTATTTCCTCATATCGACTGAAAGCTTTTAATATCTGTCATGATGATTAAACTTAATGCACATACAAGCTTATTTTTTGCCACTAGAGGTATATACAAACGACAGTTACAAAGACATGTCTCGACAAATAGGTTACAAATATAAGCAGACAATATAATGACAGCCCTGCTAATCACTATTTTAATGGTCTCATAAATTAGAATTATGCATGTTAAAAATAGGAATTCATTTTTTTTAAATGGTATTTTTCCTATAATAACTATAAAAAGTAATTTTACAGTATCAGTTTGGGATACTGTACACCAATATAGGTTCACTGGCGGTCCACCATTTTCCATACAATCAACCATTTCACACCAAACCATACCTCTGACTGACTTTGTTGAAACTCCAGTACATAAACTATGCAGGATATTTATTAAGAATGCCTTAGAATAATACCCTATTATAATAAAATGTGTATAAAACTATATAAAATGGTGATTAAATCTTAAATCGGATAACAAAAAAATTATATATATTAATGGCCTTTAATAAATATTATCCCACTGTGAGTTTTGGTGTCTAATGCATAATATAGGTTTTATAATATTTCTGTCTACATTATTAAAGTTCTAGTTGTACATATACTCTATAAATACAGATACCAAGAGCAGTTCTTTGCACTATGTCATAGGAGAACCTCTTGCAGTTCCTAAGAAACCTTTCAGTAGATTCAGTAGATCTGGAGAACCATTTCTGTAAATAAATTAAATGAGGGTGAAGAACCTTGATGACCTTTAGAAGAACCACTACATAATGCACAATTAGCATAGAACCCTTTACTCACCAACCTTCAGGGTTCTAATAGGGAACCGAAAGTGATTCTCCCGTGCCATTGCTCAAAGAACTCTTTTTAAGAGCGTATTAAATTAATAATTAATTATTACAGTCGTTCCAAACTTTTGAATGATGGTGTAGAACGGTCATCTGCTTACAGACCCATAAAACAAAGTGACTCATGCCGGGCCAGGCTGGGTTCCTGAGCCCCTCCATGCACCGGCATAAATAAGGCCTGAGTTCGTCATTAGCAGATATGCGTCATCAGAGCCCTTAAAATAGGTGAAGGTGTGGCAGTGTTAAACGGTGGGGTACTCACTGTTGGGGTCCACGTTTTCACACAGTTCGGTCTTGGCCTCGCCGTTGGGCCGGTCACTGGGCTTGTGCGAGAGGCGTGACGACATGGTGGCGGCCGTCACCACAGCCTTGAAGCTGCGCTTGCGTTTCTGCACGTTGAGCTCCGGGTGGAAGATGATGACGTAGACCTTTGGCATGTACAGCATGCCCAGCGCCACTGACGCACTCAGGTTCATGGAGATGGTCAGTGTGGTGGTCTGGATGTACAGCTGGAAAAAGCAGGAGAGAGAAAAGAGAGTCACTGTATCTCCACCTGTTCTTGTTCCTTCAGTGAAGTTATGTCTTGCTGGAGCCATGAACGATTACAAAACCAGAGGCAAACTGGATTTTCATCTTTGTACATTTATTAAAGTGACTTTATTGGGTTTAATGTTATGGTTCCGATGGGCCGGTTGTACCAAGCTTGGCCACCCTTCCGGCCATCCCAGTTAAAGTGAGACATACTGTCCCTTTTTCTCTCATAATGAATAGCATCCCTTTTGAGGTCTAAATGCTTAGTAAGCCCAAATCTGTCCCTGGAAGGCAGCACAGTTTGGTTCTGACTGAACTTTTATTAGGCGGCTTTAAAACAGCAGCTAGATCGCACTCCCAAAACTTTCCAAACTTTATTTTCCCAGTCGCTTTCTGTTGACCTCATGCAGTAGGGTCAGCGCAGACTTGGCTATGTCCCAAACCACATACTACAGCACTAAATAGGAGGTAAAAACAACATAGTCTATCAGAAAGGCATTCACTGGGAAAGTATGTAAAGCGCAGGTGTGTGTGCTTTGGTGCACAGCCTCAATTACATTAGCTTAAAGTGCTAACTGAATA
Organism: Prochilodus magdalenae; assembly: GCA_024036415.1. Taxonomy (NCBI): domain Eukaryota; kingdom Metazoa; phylum Chordata; class Actinopteri; order Characiformes; family Prochilodontidae; genus Prochilodus; species Prochilodus magdalenae. Next base: position 15,981 of record JAMWET010003234.1, on the reverse strand, counting down.
GCTTCCGAACACACTGACCACAGAGGTTACACAGGCTTCACATTCACCAGTTTCTAATATTGACTTTTCCATTCCACCTTAAATGGTGCAGCAGTTCCATTCTGGCACCTGTGCAGGTGAAGCTTTTTTTTTTTCAAATCTGACTTTGGTTTGTGATTAGCAGTCCCGACTCTACCTCTAGGATCATTGAGAACTAGAGGGAGAAGATGAAGGTATATTGCATAGTTTTCTGTTTTCTCACGCTTCCAGGTTCCGCCACTCCTGCAAACTCAACTTCCCAGAGGGCATCGCTCGACGACGTCACCTCCACGTGACCCCAGTCGCTCATTCAGTTCCGCTCTAGGTCTCCTGAGTACTAGCCCACCTGATTACCATTAACTGTCTGCATTTAGGCCTCACCCAAACACTCCCTCACTGTGAAGTTTGCAACCCTGAGCATCTATCCTGTTTATCCACTCCGGTTCTGACCTCCTGTGTTCTTTGGCTCTCGATCTCGTCTTCATCCCCTTTGGCTTTGATCTAGTTTACCTCCTGGCTTTCCGATCTCCGTTCGTCCTCTGACCACTCTCTCAGTCTCTCTCCTGTACTCTGGTAGCCTCGCTGGCGGTCTCTCCTGGTTTTGATCTTTAGCCTGTTTCCTGACCCTCATCTCGCGCTCTCCCTTCATGCTTTGTTCAGCTCTTCGATTGTTTAACAAAGCCTGTTTGAAGTTTAGCTCGGCACACGTCCATCCAGGTACTTTGTCCTTAGTACTACTTTGTCTCTAAGTTATTATATTAACACTACATTGCTGTTGAGCCAAATGTGATCATGATATAAACACAACACCATTTTAGATTATTCTAAGAACACAGCCCTTATATATGCCCAGAAGCATGTTGCCAGCCCTAATGAACACATGGGGGCTAACATGGTAACCCCACTGGGAAAGTTCCGGCCACAGCCTTGTTCAGAGAGTGTCCATAGAGTGTCAGAAACCACATTAGCAACTCTGTTTCAGATTGTTAGCTCAGTCTCAGGCAAACGTGTGGCGATTCAGGTATGCATGGAGCTGCATCGAGCTAATTAGCAGGTTATAAGCTACAGTAGCCTGTAGCTCTTATACAGATCTAAAGAAGCAAACTTCAGACACATGGCTGATCATATCTGAGATCACATGTTGTGAAATTTTGTAAACTCTTCAGTACAGTGAACTACCATACATGGTCTTGCTCCACATTTAAATTTGTCTGGTGGGAGTTTGAAAATTGTGTTTGAGGGGAAATTTAAAACAGCATATTCAAACATGGTTCCTCACTTCTCATTCTGAGGATATCCCTGGAGCTTTTCCATATGGGACCCATGTACTAGTCCTTTTACAAGTAGCTCTTAACGTCCACCTTGAATTATTTAGCTGCATATGCTCTGCATGCAATGTAATGTGATTTTTTAAAATGATCTTATTTCTAGTTATTATATATATCTCAAAATACATGTTTTAAAATATAATAATATATATATATATATATATATATATATATATACACACATTACATTTTATTATATTATTTTATTTTAAAATTTGTATTTTGAGATTATTTTACTTATTTACAGACATTTTAACTTTAAGCTGATTTTGGAAAGCCAATTTTTCTTGCTATATTGACTGATAATTTGGCCTGTTTCAAGCTAAAAAAAATTCTCTGACAAAAAAATAAGATTGATACTTTAAAATGTACTTAAATTAAATTCTAGATATATATTCTAAAAAAATACTTTTAATAAATTGTAAATAAATAAAAAATATCTGGAAATACAATAAATAATCTTCAGAATTTTTAAATATTTCAACTAGATATAAGATCATTTTATTGCCAAGATATAATTTTTTGCATTACCAGCTATAACACCAATGCCAGCTGAGCAAAACATTGATAAAGTCAATCATATGTCATTAAGAATATTGTGTTTTGTTATATCTTTAATCTTTTTAGCATGGCTATGCAGGAGCTTTTTTTAGCACTGCTAATCATTTGTAAAGTATAATATTTTAAGTACGCTATGCTATATGATCATGGTCATCTTAACAAAATCCATTCTGTGTGGCTTTCAGCAGTGCAGCAGAGCAAATATAATCTAATACCACATCTAAATCTTTCACGAACTGCCGTCTCTCCTGATGAGGAGATCTTTAGCACTCACCCACTTTCTGGCTAATGCTAAAGGTGAAGGTACACGGTAATTGGATGAGTCCAAATGGACTGGATATCATTTTTTCATGAGCTTCACTAAAGTGGTATCACCCTTCCTTACCAGGTCAAAGGAGCTATAACCACAGACCGGAATTGCATGTTAAAAATATGGGAACCTGGGTCCCAGGATGGCTAAAATATCCCAGACTTCATTCCCTTTTTATTCCCAGGGAAACAAGATAATGTCAGCTGTGTTGGCCAAAGAGCCAATCAGGGTGGATGATACAAGACAACTAAGACCTTAAAACTGTTCTCTGGGAGGGGGGCTAAACCTGAAACCCCTCCTCCTTTCATCTAACACAGTTTTCACATGTATACCATCCATTTCAACATTTTCACAGTCCCCTCCATCACCCTGTTTCTTTCCTGTTCTTCAGTGCCATACCATTCCTACAACAGCTATGAAGGTAGGGAGCCTGGTTGGTGTAGCCACCACCACATACGGGAGACTGAGGTTTGAATCCCAGTCTGGGTGACTATGCTATGCTACACCAATAAGAGTCCTTGGGCAAGACTCCTAACACTACACTGGCCTACCTGTAATATGATTAACCTTGTAAGTCGCTCTGGATAAGAGCGTCAGCTAAATGCCGTAAATGTCAATGTCTGGGCTTCCAGCTACAGGCAGAAGCTGCCTAGAACTCCAGAGTTCTCCACATTCTCAATCAGTTTTCCCACATTCTACCACCACATAGTGTAGATCTGAATAGAAAAACTAATCATCAGCTACCGGGACAAAAGAATGAGTCGCCTCTGTGATGTCCTGGGGTGTTTTAATTACATGGAAATGGGCTCTCTGATTGAGGTAACAGTAGATATAAACCACACTGCCTACACTGATCTGGAACAACCAGGTTTTACCTTTTGCTCTTCAACTTACATAACATAACATTCCTACCCCTGTATTCCAAGATGACAGTTCCCGCATTCACAAGGCTGCAAATGTGACTGATTGTCATGATTAACATTCAGGAGCATACACACACCTGGACTGGCCCACAAACTCCCCAGATTTGAATCCATCCTTGCAAATCTCTGGGACAACCAGTAAAACACCAGAGAAGGCATCCACCAAATCTGGTCCAAGTGCGGAATTCTTTGATGCAGGAACACTGGCCGAACATTGATGTGGCCTACATCCATAAACTTGACCAGTCCGTGCCAAATTCAATTACAAAAGTAACTAGTTTTTTGTCTGATGGGTTTGCTGTTCTAGTTCTCAAGCTATTAACAGTCATTAGACCTAAAATGCTATTTGCGTGTGGACAGAAGACCTAAAAAAAAAAAAGAATACCAGTGTGGACAACCCCTTGGAGACCACTGGGATCTGTAAGCAAGCCTACCATGTGACAGTATGTCGAGAGGTTTCTGAACACAACAGTAGATGAACATTGTTTACTAACCTTAAGCCAGCACCCACCTGAACACTTATTGCTTTATTCATTATATTCCTCAAGCAATGGGAATAAAAACGACTCATAAAAACATTTGACTCATAAATAACCATGGTGCTGGAAGATCGCTCAGTGGTTAGAGCTTCTGACTAACAAGTGGATATGGTCCTGTCTAGGTACCATGGGAAAAACAGCTTGTACTGCAGGATCTGAGCCTGTGTGTGCTGCTGTTGTAGCCTTTGGCAATGCCTGGCTGCTCCAGAGGTCAAACCTCTGCCACCTCTTTCCTCTGCCCCCAGGGCATGCTAGTCTAGTAAACACAAAATTCTCAGCATACAGTCTCCCAAAATACCTTCAGCTTGCGAGTTACCAAAAGTAGGGATGCCAAGTCACTCGCTTCATTTGAAAAAGAAGAAAGAGCCAGAGAGATGAAAAGCGCATTCGAGCTACTGCACGTTACGCAGCCCCGGCTCTGAACTGAATGTAATGGACAGCTAATGAGCTACAGTGAAGCGACTCTTCGCAGGAGATAAAAGTCACAAGTCATGATCGTCATGGCTGATAAAGTGACACTTCAGACCCAAAAAGAGCAGGTTTTACAAGTGCAAGGCTGATAACTCAGCTTTCTGATGAGGACTTTTTGAAATCCTGTAATTGAACATTAAGTGTCATCGATTGTCAAAAAGAGCCGTCCCTGTGCTGTGATTTGCCATCATCAAGAATGGCCTGAGGAACTGATTTAAGCAAAACGTAGCAATTTAGCCATTTAGAACAATGGTCATCATTCCTGGTCCTACAGAGCTACACACTACCAGTCAAAGGTTTAGACACACCCAGCTAAAAGGACCCAGCTACGACTCCACAGGCTTACATTTCCAATGAATGAGATACCACATATCCTTTTGATGTTTCACAGTCTTCTATTTCTGCCATATCTCCACCTCTAATATATACACTCATTATAAAAAAACAGTTGCAACCCAGAAAAATTCAACCAACAGGAATGAAACTTGGTGGGTAGGTTTGACATCACCATTGGTAGTCGTCTACACAATGCATGGACCACATGCACTAGGGTCGCTACAACGACTGCTCTTTACACCAGGTTGACGACGCCGACGACTTCAACAGTGTCATGCCAGACTGTCATAGAGTGACTCAGAATGGCAGCGGGTCATCTTCAGTGATGAGTCAGTCCACCGGCACACTCATCGCGAACTCTGCAGGAACAACACGAGGCTATTCAAGCTGCATGGGATGGAAATGTCTGGCATGTTGCGTAAGCCAACATGGCGGCCCAACGCCATAGTAAAAGACATTACTTCTGTATGTGTAGCTCAATAAATATCGCCCATATCAGTCTAAATTTATTACAAACCGGATTCCAAAAAAGTTGGGACACTAAACAAATTGTGAATAAAAACTGAATGCAATGATGTGGAGGTGCCAACATCTAATATTTTATTCAGAATAGAACACAAATCACAGATCAAAAGTTTAAACTGAGAGAATGTATCATTTTAAGGGAAAAATATGTTGTTTCAAAATTTCATGGCGTCAACAAATCCCAAAAAAGTTGGGACAAGTAGCAATAAGTGGATTAAAAAAGGAAATTGAGCATATAACGAACAGCTGGGAGACCAATTAACACTAATTAGGTCAATCGACAACATGATTGGGTATAAAAAGAGCTTCTCAGAGTGTCAGTGTCTCTCTGAAGCCAAGATGGTAAGAGGATCACCAATTCCACCATTGTTGCGCAGAAAGATAGTGCAGCAATACCAGAATGGTGTTACCCAGCGTAAAATAGCAAAGACTTTTAAGTTATCATCATCAACCGTGCATAACATCATCCAAAGATTCAGAGAATCTGGAACAATCGCTGTGCGTAAGGGTCAAGGGCGTAAAACTCTACTGGATGCTCGTGATCTCCGGGCCCCTAAACGTCACTGCACCTCAAACAGGAATGCCACTGTCAAGGAAATAACAGAATGGGCTCAGGAATACTTCCAGAAAGCATTGTCAGTGAACACAGTCCACCGTGCCATCCGCCGTTACCAGCTGTAACTCTACAGTGCAAAAAGGAAGCCATTTCTAAGCAAGCTCCACAAGCTCAGACGTTTGCACTGGGCCAGGGGTCTTTTAAAATGGAGTGTGGCAAAATGGAAGACTGTTCTGTGGTCAGATGAGTCACGATTTGAAGTTCTTTATGGAACACTGGGACGCCATGTCATCCGGACCAGAGAGGACAAGGATTCCCAACTTTTTTGAAACAACATATTTTTCCCTTAAAATGATACAAGAATTCCAATGCTACATTGCAAACTCATTCATTCATTGGTCTGGCCAATCACAGTCTGCCACCTGTCTTTAAAGCCATTCGACTCATGTTCCTGTTCTGTTGCTGAAGTTTCAACACTCTCCTTCGTCCTGCCCCCCACCAGTAGCTTGGTCATGGGAGTAAGCTCCACTGCTGCCATCCATATCCGACAGGATCTGCAAAGGTCTCAACGCTTCAAGACCAGGGCCCAGAACGGGGCCTACGCCAAAGACTCTTCAAGTCCTAACAAATTTCATTTCTTAAATTGAGCATTAAATATAATTTCCCACCAGTTTTGCCCTTGAAGTCTTTCTGGGAGAAATATAGTTGTGTGCAATTCACAGCACAGCAAGTTTCATCATGTAAAGTCAGTATGAAATGAACACGATAAAGAGACACATGCCCACCTCCAGATTTGACCACGAGATGCTGCTCGCCATTGTCCCATATCAACCATCTCTTCTAGGAAGTGATGACGTCACTGATATTAGCAAAGAACAGTCATAAACAAGTAAGTGCGTTCCTGTCTGCGTGCGGTTGAGTTTGTAAAGACCGTGTGGGTTAAGAGGTCCCACTCACAGCTTTATTGCTGCCATTCTAAATGCGCCGATGCTCTTTCTCTTTTGTTGTTTTTATCGTTTAGCATTTATTGATGCAAACATCAATTCCGTCTTCCCGTTATCTCTCGTTTGCAGCACTTAAATATGAGTAGTGGGTGGAGGAAGAAGCGCTGTTAATTAACCAGACAGGCTCAGAGCTTTCAGAATGCGAGCTGTACAATAAAACTGTCACAAGTGGAGAAGGGCGGAAAGTAGCAGAACAAGGGGATCGTAGACACCTGCTACTTCTCAAATCAAGGGTATTAATGAGGAGTCAGTCTCCGCTCTGCCGCTGTAACCAGCCTGTACTCTTTTGGGAAGCGCTGATGTTGGAATGCTGCAGGGCTTGATGGCATTCAGCCACAGCGAGGGATCGGTTCTGGATTATAATGGCCACTTTAGTACACACCCCAATCCTGGGGACTCTTTTGATATTAATAAACACATCCAAGACATGAGCAGTGTAAGGACCTGCTAGCTTTGCTGTAGCCCTTTGTTCAGACTATGAATTTCACTAGCGTGTTAAGAATTTAGAACGTGTTGATATTGCACAGCTTGACAGTTTGAGTGGTTGTCATCAGGGCCCAGCTAAAGCTCTGAGACAAGTCTTAAATGGCACATACACGGTCGGCTGTAGCATTGTTCTTTGGCGGGATAATACTGTTACCATGAAAATGCTCATACAAAAAGCCAGAACAAATTAAAGTAATGCACTCAAGGACTGTGGGGCCGGCAGATTACGAATCAGTCGTGTGAAAGCAGCTAATGCATTACATTCAGACCAAGAAACGTATTCCCAGAAACCCATTAGATGACGAGGCTCTGCGGAATGAGTTACATAGGTTAGCAAATTGACTACGAGTCCGCACAGCAACAAAGGCTTCCCTCTCTATTGGAGGATCGCGCAAAGGTTATTTCCATTTATATGGCTTGGTAGAAAGTCAGTACGGCTATATCAACAACAATCTCACGAGGGGACGACCCTGTGCTTTTGAAGTTTACAGTGTTCATCAAACGCTGAGTAATTTGTAATCTCGGCGGGGCTCTCAGGTAAAAGATGGTGCATGTATAATTTTAAGGCGGGCCATGAAAAAGATGCCTGCCTTAGACTTAAGGAAGCATGTTTTTATGAGTCTGTTATGGCATCGAAGGGAGCCTGCCATGCCAACTTTTTCAGCTAGCGTAGTGCCAAAGCAGGCATGCCTCATTTAGCAAAAAACTGGTGTAACAAAGACTGTTATTGCAGCACTAACGGAAAATCCAACACAGGGGCCCAAGCACTGGATGAAAGAGGCATTACTGATCAGTTTTGAGCACCGGGCCTCTTTCACTAATATCTTCCCTTTAGGTTCTTACCTATATTAGTACTCGATTAAAGGCCTGAGGAATAGTTTGAGTGGATCAGACACAGCAGCGGACGCCAACAGCGTCCTGTGGGCACTGATGAAGGGCTAGAGGATGATCATCACTGCACTGTGCAGCAGCAGATGAGCTATCGTCTCTGACTGTACATCTACAAGGTGGACCAGCAAGGTAGGAGTGTCTAATAGAGTGGACAGTGAGTGGACACTGTGTTTAAACACTCCAGCAGCACTGCTGTGTCTGATCCACTCACACCAGCACAACACACACTAACACACCACCACCATGTCAGTGTCAGTGGAGTCAATATTCTAACATAACAGCCCAGGTCTGAGTCTGAACCTTGAATCCAGTTTCCAGTTCTTGATTTTGTTCTCCCCGGAAAATAGGGGGTTAATAGTTCATTGGCCACTTATTGTTATACCTATCAGGGACTGGAAACTGAATTCAAAGTCCAGGCTTGTAGATCCCTGGTCTAGGACTTTGGACCTCTTTTGGGCTTTAGGTTAGGGAACCTGTCTTTTGATCGGATGTCCGGAGTGTCCTTGAGCAAGCGACCTAACCCCTAAAGCTCTCTGTGGGGGTGGGGGGTTTCATTTCCCGGATGGGGTAAATATGGAAGACAAATTCTCATGTGTCCAAGCACAAACGGTACTACCTTCTAATTCTAAAATACAGGACTTATATTTGAAGGAGGAACAACAGTGCTTATGGTTCACCGTATGCCAGTTCCATGTACTGAGCTCTTATTCAGCTATGACAACGTTAATACAGTCCTCCATTCTACGCACTTTCATAGCTTTCATCTTTAATAACAGAAAACTCAGATCTGAGATCCACAGGTGTTTCTATCCGTCCTTCCACAGTGAAGACTCAAACCCAATGGCTCCAAGAAGGAGGTGGAGCTGTCAAGAAGCTCCACACTGAGAAAAGGAGACAGACAAAAGAATGCAAATCAAAGAAAAGAGCCTGCTACTGTTCTTAGAACAATAGACCGGCCACCTCAGACGCAAAGCCCAGTGCGTTTGGGATTACTTGGAACCTGAGAGGCAGAAAATGGAACCAGACAAAAATGGAAGTGTGGAAGAACGTCCCTGCAGATTTCTTTGAAAACCTGAAAGCAAGTCTCCAGAAAAGAATGGGTTCTGTAATACAGGCAAAGCATGGACACATGTACATGCTATATTTAATTGTTACGGCCTTCTCTGTTCATTTCATGCCAGGAAAAAAGGTCATTTGGCTGGAAATGAGACCACTGACGGATGGTCTCTGACTTTCGCACAGTACGGATTATATACTCCCGACAGTAAGATTAACTGCAAGACTGGCAGAGCTGCTTAGCACTGAATCCGAAGCACCTGTGTTCATTGACCTACATACACAGTTGACTACAGTTGACATGAATAAAACAGAGTACGCCTAAAGCATGGGTCAACAGCCATGCAGAGCTCCATATTCCCCATGTCTGCTGCACTGCTGCATGTATGTATGTATGTGCTTCTCTGATAGAAATTGTATGACAACTACAAATGATCAGTTCTATTTTACTGTGGCCTGGTGTGTTGTAGTGGAAATGCTGTGTATGTAGTTAAATGCTGAATGGGGTGGAGGTTGTTATTCTATGGTACACAACAAATTAAAGTCAAACATGTACAAGGATGCACTGATGCTACCAAATGATAGTACAACCTCCATCAGTTTACTCTTATATACTCCCACTATGTGGCCAGTACAGTACGTACAGTATGTATGTATGTGGACACCTGTATATCACACCTATAAGGTTGTTGGACATTCCACTGCAAAACCATAAGAGGCTCCACCCTCCTGAGAAGTCCTTCCCAACAATTTGGAGTATGTTCAGTCAAAAGAGCACTTGTAAGGTCAGGCACTGATGTTGGGTGAGAGGTCTGGCTTGCAGTTATCTCAAAGGGATACAGTGGAGTTGAGGTCAAGGCTTTGTGCTGGCCACTGAACATCAAACCATGTCTTTATGGATCTTGCTTTGTCCACAGGGGTGCAGCCATCCTGGAACAAGACAGGGCCGCCCCCTAACTGTTGCCTCAAAGGTGGAGGAGTCTAAATGGCTAAAATATCTATATATGCTGTAGCATTAATGTTTAATCCTCCTCCACCCTACCTTAACTGCTGGCAATCTGAATTTCCAGTAGGTAGCATTCTCCTCAGATCCAGTGCCAGATGCTTCCATCAGACTGCTAGACAGTGATTCACGTTTTCACTGAGTCCACTGGGGAAGAACTTTACACCACTCCATCTGACACTTGGTACATAGTGATCTTAAGCTTAGGCCAACCACTGCTTCAGTGCGTTAATTTACATACTGCAAAGATACTGGCGATCCTTTATTAATCTTGACCATGTGAGCAGCCATGCTGATTTGACGTCATATGCTGAACACTGTTCCCAATTTCTGGGGCGTGGGAATTCCCAGTGGAAGGGGGTTTTCTTTTATTATTTGCCTGGCTGGTGCTTCCGAGCCTTAGCTGAACGCAGCGTTAGATATACAATGGAGATGCTATACTAAAGACATTAGACGGGCTGCATGCACATTTCTAACTACTGTAATCACTTCAAAGACTAGAGTCCCATCATTGTCATGAAGAAGTGAAACACAGAGCTTCCTATTCCCGAAAGCGCCAGAGCTAATGCCTGAAATGTCAGTGAAGTTCAACACGTATCAAGCATTCAGCTGAACAAATTAACAATAAATAATTAAATAAAACGAAGAAGGAAAAAAAAGGGAAGCATGAATTTGGTTTGGGTCAATCCCTGCGCTTTTATAATCACGGATGTACCAGTTGGAAGCTAAATGTGGGCTGGGATTATGCAAATTAATGCATAAAAGAAACATAATGAGATTTATGAAACTGCCTGCACCTGCTCGAGGGATGATTGAGCGATTATGTTCAAATCGCTCTGAAAAAAGAGAGGGGGGAAAAAAAAACCCATAAAAAATAAAATCAAGCACTCACCCACTTTTTCTTTCCTGAAAGTGGATCTGGGAAAAGGCAACTAGCAGCTGGAACTGAACCAAACCAAGTGCTCAAGCCACTTTAAATGAGAGGGTGGTGGACTCCATTAGCTAGACCTTCCTGCTGCCGCTGCTGCTGAAATAATCATGTAAGCTCACTTCTTTCCATCTACCAGGCGAGACTTTAGCCTAATTACAATATACTTTACACTCAGTGCAGCTGAGCGAGCCACCTTATGGCTTCTGTGGCATTTCTTCATAAATATGCCGCACATAATCTTATGCTAATTATGGTATTACAGACTTGTGAGTAATTCTTCCATGGCGTTTATGGTTATACAGTCAGCTACATAATTATGGATGGTCTGGTTATTGGGAAGACCAGGACGATTCCCAGTGGGCTGGTATGTGGGTGGGCCACAGAAGTGAATGAAGGCATGCTTGTTTCCAATGTAGCCCTTTTAAAAATGAATACAATGAAGTACATAATTTGGTTATAAGCTTATTAACAAAAGACATAACACACCAGATAGAAGTGTTGGACTGCTGCGAAACACCAGGCAGCTATGTCTGAGGTGGATATGTAAATGATTACACGTGTGGTCTGGTTCTGGGTGGGCTCGCACGGACAGGCCGCCAGTAAAATGGATCGTTTGATCTGCCGAGAAACATGAGAAGCTCCCACCAGCTTGACCACCATCCAGACACGGGTGCCACCTTTACTACACATCTCTGTCTCTGGTTGGACCATTTCCAGGCCCAAGCAGAAGAAAACTTGTCACGGTGCCCATTACGTATTCTGCTGTTGACAGACAGCCATCGTCGCCTTTGACTGCAGTGGCATCGTGAACCAGAAACCTGGAATGCTACAGACTGGAACAGTATCCAGGTTCTATTGGGATCCGATGACAGTTGAGTTTGAGTATCAGGGCCTTGTGGCGAACCCTTTAACCCTGCCCTTGCCTTGGAGCAATGCGCTCCACCCACTGCTGGTGTAAAGATCAGGGGAGCCATCGCATATAGACAGTCAGTGAGCCCTAGCAGTAACACGAGGGACACTACCTGCTCAGCAGTATCGAGTCGGACATCCCCTGGCCACATGTGTTGCCTCTCATGGCAGGGCTTCCAAACCGGCATGTTTCAGCAGAGTAATGCTCACCCACACACCGCAAGGGTATCCAAGGAATGTCTCTGGCAGATTCCTTGGCCTGTCTTGTCACCAGATTTGAGACCAGCTGTGCAACCTACGAGTGTGCAGGACCTACAAGCCCAGCGGCAACATCTGTGGGCAAATGTGCTAAAGGGAGCCATACAGAATCTGGATGCCTCCATGCCCAACCGTATCTCATCTTGCATCCAGACTAGAGGCGGCCCAAGAGGGTACTAGAGCCTACTTTCAGTTGTACAGAGTACCCCGATAAACTTCTCCTTTCACTCGAATATTGTAATAACTTACATATATCATCATTACATTCACATATTGAATTTCCCTCTGGGATCAATAAAGTATCTATCTATCTATCTATCTATCTATCTATATGGAACTATTCATTCAATTCTAGCAACTCCTTCCTGGCACGTTATTGTTTTGTCAATGAGTATATATCACTGCAAAGAACGGCAGGCCCAAACTGCAGAAGGGATAAGTCAGCCAGTTCATTCAGTCTACTTGTACAGCAGTGCTACTTTTACATGTGGCAGTAGATGGATGATGGCGAACCAGGTATCCCACTGATTACGTTGAAGCTGTGACAGAAAAATATGCTACTGGAAAAGCTAATGTTCTAAAGACCACAGCGATAAGTGGAACAACGCATCAAGAGTTCGGTTTTACCAGCTTGACGTCACCTGCTGGTGAATGGTTTTTATAGAGTACAGAGTATCCTCCTGTCTTTTCCCACACTACCTACACTACCAAGGCTCTCCTTTGGCGATCAACCATTTTTGCCAGCACAATAGTCCCCATGCCAATTCTTGCGTGGCTTCATGCTGTCGTGGGACAAAATTACACAGTGCAAGTCTACAAATGGCTAGCTTACCGCCAAGGTACAATCATACACTGTCTAACTACCTAGCAGCTACTCCGGCTCTTAGCTACAGCATCTTGGGGGTGCTCAGCTTCATACACTGCCACAGGTCATGCTCACTGATCATTCTAAGACTGACCAAGGTTAACTAACATCAGTCAGTATTGGAACAGTGGAAGGGTTGGTGATATTCAGTAGCAGGATTTCATTCACTGGCTGCCTAGTTTAATACCTAAAACAAGAGCTCCTGATGGCACTTTTATTGGTGGCATGATATCTACAAACTACAAAGCGTGTTGGCATGATGTACTTGTTGGCACAAAAAAATCTTCACACCCAAAATACCAGAGGGGACAAATCTTTACACCCCAAAATGTTGGTGGGGACATTTTTATACACTTAAAATATTGGTACAAACTTTTCCTTACACTCAAAATACTGGTAGAAAAAAACCTTTACAGCCAAAATATTGTGGAGGACTGTTCTTCACACTATATATATATATATATATATATATATATATATATATATATATATATAGATATATATATATATATATATATATATATAGTGAGGAAAATCCTGCGACTTTGCAAGTTCTCCCACTTAGAAATCATGGAGGGATCTGAAATATTCATCTTAGGTGCATGTCCACTGTGAGAGACATAATCTAAAAAAAATCCGGAAATCACACTGTATGATTTTTTAATAATTTATTTGTGTGTTACTGCTGCAAATAGATATTTGAACATCTGCCAATCAGCAAAAATCCTGGCCTTCAAAGACCTGTTAGTCCGCCTCTAAAAACTCCACCTCCACTCCACTTATTATTCTAAATTAGAAGCACCTGTTTGAGGTCGTTAGCTGCATAAAGACACCTGTCCACCCCACACAATCAGTAAGACTCCAACTACTAACATGACTAAGACCAAAGAGCTGTCCAAAGACACCAGAGACAAAACTGTTGACCTCCACAAGGCTGGAAAGGGCTACGGGGCAATTGCCAAGCAGCTTGGTGAGAAAAGATCAACTGTTGGAGCGATTATTAGAAAATGGAAGAAGCTAAACATGACTGTCCATCTCCCTCGGACTCCGGATTTTTTTTTTTTTAGATTATGTCTCTCACAGTAGACATGCACCTAAGATGAAAATTTGAGACCCCTCCATGATTTCTAAGTGGGAGAACTTCAAAGTCGCAGGGTGTTCAAATACTTATTTTTCTCACTGTATATATATATATATATATATATATATATATATATATATATATATATATATATATATAAATATGAATAATCCGTGTGGGCATTTTTGACAGCCCAAATAGTTGTAGAAACAATTATTTACACCCATAAAATTGGTGGGGACATGTATGCAAACCAACACCCATGTATTTTGGCAAGTAAAAATCTCTTGTATCTAATTGATAATTGTCAACATTCACATTGAGATAGTTGTAGCTCATTTTAAGATTATTGATATAGTTTTCAGATATTTCCATTTTTCCCCACCATACTGGCAAAAATAGCTTAATTGTCACACTTGCGGGTTTCCAGACCACCACCGATCTCCCGGATCTCTCAGAATACCTTGATGACATCACTGCCACCATCCCGAAAACACCCACTCATACTCCACTTCCGCGCTCTGGGTCACCAGAGAACTGATTTGCCACCTGCACCTCATTTCTCAGCCACTATATAAACTCCTCTCACCCACATCCCCTTGCGAAGTATTGCCAAAAAACCCAGTTTGCATACCGAGTGTGTCTCTTGATCTTTGCTACCTCCATTCTCGACCTGCCTTTGTTTACGCTACTCTCGCTTCTTAGGATTCCCCTTCTGTTTTCGTTCACCTTCCCTGTTGCTCTCTCTGTGTCTTTTGGACCTACGTGCCTGCTCTCTCGATTCTTCTTTTTGATCTCCCTCTGGTTTCTGTTTCGCTGGCTTAATTTGACCCCTCTGGTTTTCAACTCTGGGTTTGTCTCTCTCGTGCTCTCTCTCTCAGCCTTGACTTGGTTACCATTGCTCTTGCAATTTGCTGTTTAAGAGCCTGAATAAACATTGTGTCTGAAAAAGACGTCTACACGTTTAGCCTTGGCAAAGCGTTCAAAGTTCCACTTTGTTCGACATTAATCAAAGGAAATTAGCTTGAAAACAGGGCCAAATTATTTGCCAATATCATAAAATGTTAAGCATGTCTGAAAAAAATATACAATCATCTTAGAAATTAATATGCAACTTGATGAGCCTCTGGGTAAAGATTTTTACTTGTCAAAATATTTACATTTTTTGCCAGTATTTTTTGAGGTCACTGTGATTGTAGCGAATGTATTCTACCTCATAGACTTTCCAGAAAAATGGTAGGATTTTTGAGGGTCACCAAGTTTTTAAGGCAAACAAATAAAATGGCACTTCCATGCCAATGCACTGTGTGGAACGTGTGCCAGAGGGAAGCCTTTATATAAACTAAACTTCAAAATGTAAGCAGCTGGAACTTTGACTAAGTGGAACAAAAAACAGAATGTGTCCTGGAAAATAAGATGGAGAAGCCTAAAATGAATCTGGCAATCTACAATGATCTCTCAAAATGAGCATTTTAGAGATATCAGCTACAAGAATTTATTTTGCCAGGATATCTTTTTTTTTTTTTTGCTGTGTATGTGGCCAGATTGTACTGAGAGTGTTCTCAGATTGCTTGCTCTGTATTCTACAAACCTCACCAGGCATAACAAAGCTGAAATTCATTGCTGTTATGCTGGCTAAACGGGAGGCCGGGCAAAGTACTAAGCCCACGGTTTGCCAAAATCAGTTCGATGTCTTTTTAGACCTGTCTTTGACCTCAATCAGAGAAATGGGATTTCTCCTGTATTGTCCAGTGTGATGGAACATTGGTTTGGTGGATTAATCAATGGTTGTAAGAAAAAGCATTATTGGCTGCTGGCATTCCTTGACCAAAAAAAACACTGATGGAGGATTTGGTCCTCAAGGTAAAAACTACTCATATACCAGTGAAATAAAAAGATGCTGCCTTATGTGGGGCTTGCCATTACAAAG
>JAMWET010003233.1:25000-42212 GCA_024036415.1 Prochilodus magdalenae | reverse complement strand
CAGAACCGATAAGCTTCTCTGAGTACGGGGAGTCAGACTCAGTCAGAACCGATAAGCCGCTGCACATCACAACATGGTTCTCTGAGTACACGGGGAACATCTGACCAGCTGCACCAGGAGGGCCTATCAGGCACAGACTGCTATTACAGTCCCCGCTCCAACGTAGCGCAAACCCAAACCCGCCACCTTCTCACAAACCACATACACGTCTGTGGGTTCCTGGGTAGCTATCTAGAACAGACTATGGTGTATCTGTGTACCTGTCGGACACTTTCGCCCAGACTAATGTTCTGCACGTACAGTCAACTCTTGGCAGCCCTTTTAAAGAACGAGTAGAACGGGTTATACTGGGGTGCTACCAGGCCGTGGTAACTGCAGAGGGAACCGTTGTGTTTACAGCTTCTGCATAGTTTAACTATCTAGAACATGCAAAAGTTCTGTGTGTATAAACAAGCGGTGTGACAATCTTGCCCAGATAACTATGCAGAACCGTCTAGAACAAGCTGAGGTGCTTTGTGTAGCACTGTAATACATCCACATTATTAAACTATCTAGAACAGGCCGAGGTGTTGTGTGTAGCGCTAATATTTTCACATTACTAAACTATCTAGAACAGGCCGATGTGCTTTGTGTGTAGCACTAATACTTTCACATTACTAAACTATCTAGAACAGCCCTAGGTGTTTTGTGTAGCACTGTAACACTTTCATATAACTAAACTATCTAGAACAGGCCGAGGTGTTTTGTGTAGCACTGTAATACCTTCACATAACTAGACTATCTAGAACAGGCCGATGTGCTTTGTGTGTAGCACTAATACTTTCACATTACTAAACTATCTAGAACAGGCCGAGGTGTTTTGTGTAGCACTGTAATAGTTCCACGTTACTAAACTATCTAGAACAGGCTGAGATGCATTGTGTGTAGCTGTAATACTTTCACATTACTAAACTATCTAGAACAGGCCGAAGTGCTTCGTGTGTAGCAGTAATACTTTCACATTACTAAACTATCTAGAACAGGCCGAGGTGTTTTGTGTAGCACTGTAATACCTTCACATAACTAAACTATCTAGAACAGGCCGAGGTGCTTTGTGTGTAGCACTAATACTTCCACATAACTAAACTATCTAGAACAGGCCGAGGTGCTTTGTGTGTAGCACTAATACTTCCACATAACTAAACTATACAGAACCTGAGTAGCACTCCTCCACAGCGCACCTATCTAGAACAGGCCATGTTTACTCACCTAAACATTTTACAGTTTAACAATCTAGAACAGACTATGGTTCTGTGTGCATGCATACGTACCTGTGTAGCACTCTTGCCCAGTTTAACAATCTCAAACAGGCTGAGGTTCTCCATGCCGTTCTCCTGATGGTGTCCGTTGACTCGACTTGGTGCGCGCACTAGCACCCCTTTACCCTTCTCTCCAGGAACCTTCTTACCCTTCTACTCAACACAGGGACAAACAGAACACCAGACGCCGTGTTAGGGTTCAGCGTGAATCAGTCTGATCATGCAGGGCAATGAAAACATCCCTCACACCAGACAGCCTGCCGAACACTCAGGTTCTTCCCAATTGGCTGGTTACCTTTCCTTTCCCGGGCTTGGCATTCCGGCCCTCAGGATCCTCCAGGTCCGTATCGGAGGACAGCTGGGTATCTCCTTCACTGCACAGACATGGACTGCTGTTAGTCAGTGTTCACCAGAGGCAGGAAGAGCAGAGCAGCGCTCCGAGACGGTGTTCTAACGGTGTTCTAACACAGACATTACAGTGGAGAACCCCACCCGAGAGAGCAGAGGGTCTACACTCCCTGAGGATGTAGCGCGCTCACTGAGAGAGCAGAGGGTGTAGAACACTCCCTGAGGATGTAGCACGCTCACTGAGAGAGCAGAGGGTGTAGTGCGCTCCCTGAGGATGTAGCACGCTCACTGAGAGAGCAGAGGGTGTAGAACACTCCCTGAGGATGTAGCAGGCTCACTGAGAGAGCAGAGGGTGTAGTGCGCTCCCTGAGGATGTAGCAGGCTCACTGAAAGAGCAGAGGGTGTAGTGCGCTCCCTGAGGATGTAGCAGGCTCACTGAGAGAGCAGAGGGTGTAGTGCGCTCCCTGAGGATGTAGCGCGCTCACTGAGAGAGCAGAGGGTGTAGAACACTCCCTGAGGATGTAGCTCGCTCACTGAGAGAGCAGAGGGTGTAGAACACTCCCTGAGGATGTAGCTCGCTCACTGAGAGAGCAGAGGGTGTAGTGCGCTCCCTGAGGATGTAGCAGGCTCACTGAGAGAGCAGAGGGTGTAGTGCGCTCCCTGAGGATGTAGCAGGCTCACTGAGAGAGCAGAGGGTGTAGTGCGCTCCCTGAGGATGTAGCAGGCTCAGTGCGCTCCCTGAGGATGTAGCACGCTCACCGAGAGAGCAGAGGGTGTAGTGCACTCCCTGAGGATGTAGCAGGCTCACTGAGAGAGCAGAGGGTGTAGTGCACTCCCTGAGGATGTAGCGCGCTCACTGAGAGAGCAGAGGGCGTAGTGCACTCCCTGAGGATGTAGCGCGCTCACTGAGAGAGCAGAGGGTGTAGTGCACTCCCTGAGGATGTAGCGCGCTCACTGAGAGAGCAGAGGGTGTAGAACGCTCCCTGAGGATGTAGCACACTCACTGAGAGGGCAGAGGGTGTAGAACACTCCCTGAGGATGTAGCAGGCTCACTGAGAGAGCAGAGGGTGTAGAACGCTCCCTGAGGATGTAGCTCGCTCACTGAGAGAGCAGAGGGTGTAGTGCACTCCCTGAGGATGTGTAAAGTAAAGGAGGCTGTAAAGTTCCCAGTAAGGCTGTAAAGTTCTTAGTGAGGCTGTAAAGTTCTCAGTGAGGTGAGGGTGTAAAGTGAGGCTGTAAAGTGAGGCTACAAAGTGCTCAGTGAGGGTGTAAAGTGAGGGTGTAAAGCGAGGCTGTAAAGTGCTCAGTGGGGGTGTAAAAGTATAAAATGAGGGTGTAAATGAGGGTTTAAAATGAGACTGTAAAGTGAAGCTGTGAAGTGCTTAGTGAGGGTGTAAAGTGAGGCTGTAAAGTGAGGTTGTAAAGTGCTCAGTGAGAGTGTAAAGGTGTAAAGCAAGGCTGTAAAATGCTCAGTGAGAGTGTAAGGGTGTAAAGTGAGGCTGTAAAATGCTCAGTGAGGGTGTAAAGTGAGGCTGTAAAATGGGGGTGTAAAGTAAGGCTGTAAAGTGCTCAGTTAGAGTGTAAAGGTGTAAAGTGAGGCTGTAAAAAGCTCAGTGAGAGTGTTAAGGTGTAAAGTGAGACTGTAAAGTGAGGCTGTAATATGCTTAGCGAGGTTGTAAAATGGGGCTGTAAAGTGAGGCTGTAAAGTGAGGCTGTAAAATGCTTAGTTAGGGTGTAAAATGGGGGTGTAAAGTGAGGCTGTAAAATGGGGGTGTAAAATGAGGTTGAAGTGCTCAGTGAGAGTGTAAATGTGTAAAGTGAGGCTGTAAAATGCTTAGTGAGGCTGTAAAGTGAGGGGTGTAAAATGAGGCTGTAAAGTGAGGTTGTAAAGTGAGGCTGTAAAATGGGGGTGTAAAATGAGGCTGTAAAGTGAGGCTGTAAAGTGAGGCTGTAAAATGGGGGTGTAAAGTGAGGCTGTAAAGTGAGGCTGTAAAGTGAGGCTGTAAAGTGAGGGTCTAATATGCTCAGTTATAGTGTACTGAAACTACTGAGGATGAAACCGACTCGCTGCGGGAGCGACACACTCGGTGAAAGCAGACACTCCGCCGGTGTACAGCGTGCACACTGAAGGTGTACTCAGTGTTGGTGCAGGAAACCGTCTGCACGTCGCTCTGGGCTGTTCCCTGTCCCACATACTCAGAGAACTTCTGACAACTCTGTGTTAACCGTGCTGGTGTGCACTCTGGTACTAAAGGGTCCGAAGAGAACCGGTACGGGTGTGGTGAAAGCGCCTGTAGGGCACCCGGGACCTGTGCAGTGCACTCACTGGGGAAAGTGGAAGTCCGTCTGTAACTCCTGAGCAGCGATCATTTCTTTAACATTTTCCGTTTCCTCTTCGAGTGGGTAAGATTGTACTCCGCCGCAGGAGGACCCGACCGGACCGGACCGGACCCGACAGCTGCTCTGCACAAACACAAACAAAGAAGGAGTGTAAACAACGTAAACATAAACACAGCCGCACGAGCCGGACGTTCTCTCTGATCGGCTCAGGCACAACAGGCCTACCGAGAACACCCCAACGCCAAGCTAGAACCGGAACAGGAATTCACAGAGAACAGTACAGCGAAGCCACAGTACCAGTCCCAGCGATGTGACAAACAGGGTTCTACCATCGGTACCACAGCAAACCCGCCGCTTTCTACAGGGTTCTATACAGAACAGTATTCAACACCTTCTCCACCATGAGAACAGCCACTGTAAGCATGCAAATGGTTCTAAACAGATTTCATGGTTCCTGGTCTTACTAGAGAACAACTGAAACACCAAGTACGACCTGTGCTATATGTGAGCCACCACTAATAATACTAATATTAATAATACTACTAATAACGGTAATAAATAATCAATAAGGAATAATACATAATAACAATAATAATAACAATAATAAATAATAATAAAAAGGAATAAACAATAATAACAATAAAGAATATATAGTAATAACGAATATCAATAATAGTAATAACAGCAAAACAACAACAATAATAAAAGTTATAATATTAATAATAAATAATAACGATGATAATAATAAATAATAACGATGATAATAATAAATAATATTAATAATAAATAATAACGATGATGATAATAGATAATAACGGTGATAATATTAAATGGGTTATTACGGTATTATAAGTAACTACAGTAGCTGGTAACAGTCTAAGCGCTAAATAATAATTTTATAAATTATAATTCTACTCTGAACCGGAGGGTGTGTGTCCCGAACTAACAGAAATACAGCAACACCTGAGAAGTTTCCAATCGCCCGTTCCACCTTAAATGGGGCAGCGGTTAACAGCAGCTGTCTGAGGCGCCAGAAAGTCACGGCTGCGCCGTTTAAGGTGGAACGACCGATTCGAACGAGGAGGCTGCGGCCTCCTCTCAGGTGAGCACTTTAGCTAACAGCTAACAGCTAAACAAACTCGGACAGAGGCACCACCTTTACAGCCTTGCACCACCTTAAACTCCCCACGCGGTGCTGTAAGGGCCCGCTTTACCTCAGAATCAGAACCACCGGGTTTAAACCCGGACACGAACACGGCACGGCTAGCGTTAGCATTAGCCCCGTCAGAGCTAAGCGGCTAACGGGGGCTAAAAGTTACCCAGCTAGCCTAACCGGCTAACAAGCCACATAGAAACGGCCTTTGGCTGCTCGGGGCGGCGCGGAGAAGTGAAGTAAAGTGTGTGGAAGTGCAGAAAGTCGAATTAAAGTTTCACTAAAGTTTTGTTTTTCTTTACGGCCCGAAATAAAAGCGCAGCGCCGCGGCGTCCGCCATTTTACAACTTACCGCCGACACCAGAGAGCAGCAAGAAGGAGAAGAAGAGAGCGGGAGCTGAAGTTCGGCTTCTCCGGGCTACTTAGAGGAGGCCGGTGGATCCGCCCGTCGGCTCGCCGATCATCAGAACCGTCCACGAACCCGGGACAGAACAGCAGGTAGACCGAAGGGAAACACTGTGGAAGTGGTTCCCTCTGCGCTCTGCGCCGCTCGCTGTTGGGCCGGACGGAGGCGCCGCCTGCTGGTCGGTTTGTGTCATTACAGCAGCAACACAAATAACAGAGGCAGGTTATGAAACGATACCCGGCGTCCTGATCAGCCACAGACGTCATAATCAATACTGACCGGCACTTATCAGTCAGCCTCACTGCTGCCACACACGCCTGTCCGGTGTTCGGTATACTGGACCGGCCTGGGGATGTGTGCCTGAGCTACACACTGAAGGTCAGCACTGTGTCCTGTACGTGTGATAATGAGTACAGGCCTGCTTAACACAGTCCTCACACCCCTCCTAGTGTGGGGTCCCTGTGTGGGGTCCCTGTGTGTTATTAGGGCACACTGAAGGCCCCACACATCACCAGCAGGTCATGTATCGGGCTGCAGGTGCTGGCGTCCCACACCTGAGCTCCTTCTGCTGTCCTTGAGGTGTTAAGGCAGCCTGCCCGCTCTGTTTATGGTCACCTGTGAGTGGGCGGAGCCTCAGGACAGGTGAGATAGAGAGAGAGGGTCTGGTTCCAGCAGCCTGACTGAGCTGAGTATAAACGGCGCCCCCTTCAGGAGGGAGCTGGACTCTCCACGACTCACAGGCAACAGGCCAAAAGGGTTCTCTACAGCAGGAACCGCCTCCAGTTCTCTGAACGGGCCAGAACCCAGGAGCAGAGAACCACAGAGTCAAACCACACATGAATCGTCCTCCAAGGGGAACCCTGCTGTTCAGAACTGTGTGTGTGTGTGAGGTGTATAATGAAGATAATAGACTGTGTTGGTGTGTGCGGTGTGTGTGAGGTGTTTAATAAAGGTAATAGACTGTGTGTGCGGTGTGTAATAAAGGTAATAGACTGTGTTGGTGCGTGCGGTGTGTGTGTGGTATGTGTGTGCAGTGTGTAATAAAGGTAATAGACTGTGTTGGTGTGTGCGGTGTGTGCGGTATGTGTGTGAGGTGTGTAATAAAGGTAATAGTCTGTGTTGGTGTGTGCGGTATGTGTGTGCGGTGTGTAATAAAGGTAATAGTCTGTGTGGTGTGTGTGTGGTATGTGTGTGCGGTGTGTAATAAAGGTAATAGACTGTGTTGGTGTGTGTGGTGTGTTTTGGTATGTGTGTGCAGTGTGTAATAAAGGTAATAGACTGTGTTGGTGTGTGTGGTATGTGTGTGCGGTGTGTAATAAAAGTAATAGTCTGTGTTGGTGTGTGCGGTATGTAATTAAGGTAATAGGCTGTGTTGGTGTGTGCAGTGTGTGTGTGTGGTATGTGTGTGCGGTGTGTAATAAAGGTAATAGACTGTATTGGTGTGTGCGGTGTGTGTGTGGTATGTGTGTGCAGTGTGTAATAAAAGTAATAGTCTGTGTTGGTGTGTGCGGTGTGTAATAAAGGTAATAGTCTGTGTTGGTGTGTGCGGTGTCTGTGTGGTATGTGTGTGAGGTGTGTAATAAAGGTAATACACTGTGTTGGTGTGTGCGGTGTGTGTGTGTGGTATGTGTGTGAGGTGTGTAATGAAGCTAATAGACTGTGTTGTATGTGTGTGCGGTATGTGTGTAAGGTGTGTAATGAAGGTAATAGACTGTTGGTGTGTGGTATGTGTGTGCGATGTGTAATAAAGGTAATAGACTGCGTTGGTGTGTGTGGTATATGTGTGCGGTGTGTAATAAAGGTAATAGACTGCGTTGGTGTGTGTATGGTATGTGTGTGCGGTGTGTAATAAAGGTAATAGACTGCGTTGGTGTGTGCGGTGTGTGTATGGTATGTGTGTGCAGTGTGTAATAAAGGTAATAGACTGTGTTGGTGTGTGTGGTATGTGTGTGCGGTGTGTAATAAAGGTAATAGACTGTGTTGGTGTGTGTGGTGTGTTTTGGTATGTGTGTGCAGTGTGTAATAAAGGTAATAGACTGTGTTGGCGTGTGTGGTATGTGTGTGCGGTGTGTAATAAAAGTAATAGTCTGTGTTGGTGTGTGCGGTATGTAATTAGGGTAATAGGCTGTGTTGGTGTGTGCAGTGTGTGTGTGGTATGTGTGTGCGGTGTGTAATAAAGGTAATAGACTGTACTGGTGTGTGCGGTGTGTGTGTGGTATGTGTGTAATAAAAGTAATAGTCTGTGTTGGTGTGTGCGGTATGTGTGTGCGGTGTGTAATAAAGGTAATAGTCTGTGTTGGTGTGTGCGGTGTCTGTGTGGTATGTGTGTGAGGTGTGTAATAAAGGTAATACACTGTGTTGGTGTGTGCGGTGTGTGTGTGTGTGGTATGTGTGTGAGGTGTGTAATGAAGCTAATAGACTGTGTTGGTGTGTGTGTGCGGTATGTGTGTAAGGTGTGTAATGAAGGTAATAGACTGCGTTGGTGTGTGGTATGTGTGTGCGATGTGTAATAAAGGTAATAGACTGCGTTGGTGTGTGTGGTATATGTGTGCGGTGTGTAATAAAGGTAATAGACTGCGCTGGTGTGTGCGGTATGTGTGTGCGGTGTGTAATAAAGGTAATAGTCTGTGTTGGTGTGTGCGGTATGTGTGTGCGGTGTGTAATAAAGGTAATAGACTGTGTTGGTGTGTGCGGTATGTGTGTGCGGTGTGTAATAAAGGTAATAGACTGCGTTGGTGTGTGCAGTGTGTGTGTGGTATGTGTGTGCAGTGTGTAATAAAGGTAATAGACTGTGTTGGTGCGTGCGGTGTGTGTGTGGTATGTGTGTGCAGTGTGTAATAAAGGTAATAGACTGTGTTGGTGTGTGCGGTATGTGTGTGCGGTGTGTAATAAAGGTAATAGACTGTGTTGGTGTGTGCGGTATGTGTGTGCGGTGTGTAATAAAGGTAATAGACAGTGTTGGTGTGTGCGGTATGTGTGTGCGGTGTGTAATAAAGGTAATAGACTGTGTTGGTGTGTGCGGTATGTGTGTGCGGTGTGTAATAAAGGTAATAGACTGTGTTGGTGTGTGGTATGTGTGTGGTGTGTGTAATAAAGGTAATAGACTGTGTTGGTGTGTGCGGTATGTGTGTGCGGTGTGTAATTAAGGTAATAGGCTGTGTTGGTGTGTGCGGTGTGTGTGTGGTATGTGAGTGCGGTGTGTAATAAAGGTAATAGACTGTGTTGGTGTGTGCGGTATGTGTGTGCAGTGTGTAATAAAGGTAATAGACTGTGTTGGTGTGTGCGGTGTGTGTGTGTGGTATGTGAGTGCGGTGTGTAATGAAGGTAATAGACTGTGTTGGTGTGTGCGGTATGTGTGTGCGGTGTGTAATAAAGGTAATAGACTGTGTTGGTGTGTGCGGTATGTGTGTGCGGTGTGTAATAAAGGTAATAGACTGTGTTGGTGTGTGCGGTATGTGTGTGCGGTGTGTAATAAAGGTAATAGACAGTGTTGGTGTGTGCGGTATGTGTGTGCAGTGTGTAATAAAGGTAATAGACTGTGTTGGTGTGTGCGGTGTGTAATAAAGGTAATAGACTGTGTTGGTGTGTGGTATGTGAGTGCGGTGTGTAATAAAGGTAATAGACTGTGTTGGTGTGTGCGGTATGTGTGTGCGGTGTGTAATAAAGGTAATAGACTGTGTTGGTGTGTGCGGTGTGTGTGTGTGGTATGTGTGTGCGGTGTGTAATGAAGGTAATAGACTGTGTTGGTGTGTGCGGTATGTGTGTGCGGTGTGTAATAAAGGTAATAGACTGTGTTGGTGTGTGCGGTGTGTGTGTGTGGTATGTGAGTGCGGTGTGTAATGAAGGTAATAGACTGTGTTGGTGTGTGCAGTATGTGTGTGCGGTGTGTAATAAAGGTAATAGACTGTGTTGGTGTGTGCGGTATGTGTGTGCGGTGTGTAATAAAGGTAATAGACTGTGTTGGTGTGTGCGGTATGTGTGTGCAGTGTGTAATGAAGGTAATAGACTGTGTTGGTGTGTGCGGTATGTGTGTGCGGTGTGTAATGAAGGTAATAGACTGTGTTGGTGTGTGCGGTATGTGTGTGCAGTGTGTAATAAAGGTAATAGACTGTGTTGGTGTGTGCGGTATGTGTGTGCGGTGTGTAATAAACGTAATAGACTGTGTTGGTGTGTGCGGTATGTGTGTGCGGTGTGTAATAAAGGTAATAGACTGCGTTGGTGTGTGCAGTGTGTAATAAAGGTAATAGACTGTGTTGGTGCGTGCGGTGTGTGTGTGGTATGTGTGTGCAGTGTGTAATAAAGGTAATAGACTGTGTTGGTGTGTGCGGTATGTGTGTGCGGTGTGTAATGAAGGTAATAGACTGTGTTGGTGTGTGCGGTATGTGTGTGCGGTGTGTAATAAAGGTAATAGACAGTGTTGGTGTGTGCGGTATGTGTGTGCAGTGTGTAATAAAGGTAATAGACTGTGTTGGTGTGTGCGGTATGTGTGTGCGGTGTGTAATAAAGGTAATAGACTGTCTTGGTGTGTGCGGTATGTGTGCGCGGTGTGTAATAAAGGTAATAGACTGCGTTGGTGTGTGCGGTGTGTGTGTGGTATGTGTGTGCAGTGTGTAATAAAGGTAATAGACTGTGTTGGTGCGTGCGGTGTGTGTGTGGTATGTGTGTGCAGTGTGTAATGAAGGTAATAGACTGTGTTTGTGCGTGCGGTGTGTGTGTGGTATGTGTGTGCAGTGTGTAATAAAGGTAATAGACTGTGTTGGTGTGTGCGGTATGTGTGTGCGGTGTGTAATAAAGGTAATAGACTGTGTTGGTGCATGCGGTGTGTGTGTGGTATGTGTGTGCAGTGTGTAATAAAGGTAATAGACTGTGTTTGTGCGTGCGGTGTGTGTGTGGTATGTGTGTGCAGTGTGTAATAAAGGTAATAGACTGTGTTGGTGTGTGCGGTATGTGTGTGCGGTGTGTAATAAAGGTAATAGACTGTGTTGGTGCGTGCGGTGTGTGTGTGGTATGTGTGTGCAGTGTGTAATAAAGGTAATAGACTGTGTTGGTGCGTGCGGTGTGTGTGTGGTATGTGTGTGCAGTGTGTAATAAAGGTAATAGACTGTGTTGGTGTGTGCGGTATGTGTGTGTGGTGTGTAATAAAGTTAATAGACTGTGTTGGTGCGTGCGGTGTGTGTGTGGTATGTGTGTGCAGTGTGTAATAAAGGTAATAGACTGTGTTGGTGCGTGCGGTGTGTGTGTGGTATGTGTGTGCAGTGTGTAATAAAGGTAATAGACTGTGTTGGTGTGTGCGGTATGTGTGTGCGGTGTGTAATAAAGGTAATAGACTGTGTTGGTGTGTGCGGTATGTGTGTGCGGTGTGTAATAAAGGTAATAGACTGTGTTGGTGTGTGCGGTATGTGTGTGCGGTGTGTAATAAAGGTAATAGACTGTGTTGATGTATTAATCCTTTGATCTTTATTGATCTACACCGTGTGTATCAAACGCATCTCTTCATAAACATCAGAAGCTCCGGATCAGCACCCTGAGGAGCAACCTCACCGATGTTCCCATTGGTGATGGGAACCAGGGTTCTCCATGTCTAGAACACACATATAGACACTGTATGTACTATCTAGAACCACCAGTGAACCTCCACGTGTCTTCTGAGTGTGTATGGAATGTTGATGATGAAAATCTGGAAAACCTGGAAACACTAAGTTCCTTTGGGGGACTATTTGACCTCACAGCGCCCTGCAGCATGTATCCCTCCACCATGAATGGAGTTTAAGGCTGAGATCTTCTCCACACTATCATAAACAGCGTCTCAGACATCAGGCAGCGTATTCAGAACCTCCTCATGTAGGAACTTCCTGTGAGGGAGCTTTTAGAGGGGACGTCTGGTTACCTTCACCAACACTGTGAGCGGTTCTGACTTTATCTAGAACAGAGCGTTTCACACTGAACCCCTCTGAACGACTGTTTACATCTGTACCATGTGATTATACAGGAATGTAGAGTTGGGTGGACTTGCCTTTCGGGGTACTGACAGCGTTGGTGTAGTACTCTAACACTGTTGGTGTAGTACTGTAACAGTGTTGGTGTAGTACTGTAACACTGTTGGTGTAGTACTGTAACAGTGTTGGTGTAGTACTGTACCGGTGTTGGTGTATGAACTGTAACAGTGTTGGTGTAGTACTGTAACGGTGTTGGTGTATGAACTGTAACAGTGTTGGTGTAGTACTGTAACACTGTTGGTGTAGTACTGTAACAGTGTTGGTGTAGTACTGTAACGGTGTTGGTGTAATACTGTAACAGTGTTGGTGTAGTACTGTAACAGTGTTGGTGTATGAACTGTAACAGTGTTGGTGTATGAACTGTAACAGTGTTGGTGTAGTACTGTAAGGGTGTTGGTGTATGAACTGTAACAGTGTTGGTGTAGTACTGTAACGGTGTTGGCGTATGAACTGTAACAGTGTTGGTGTAGTACTGTAACAGTGTTGGTGTATGAACTGTAACAGTGTTGGTGTAGTACTGTAAGGGTGTTGGTGTATGAACTGTAACAGTGTTGGTGTAGTACTGTAACATGTTGGTGTATGAACTGTAACAGTGTTGGTGTAGTACTCTAACAGTGTTGGTGTAGTACTCTAACACTGTCGGTGTCCACCCTCCTGAGGACAGAAGCTGTAAAGCTGAAATGTTTACAGACAATTCAAAAACACAGATACACCAGTAACAGGCTGGAGTGACCTTCCAAAGGACACAAGGTCACATCCCCACAGTCCCGGCATAACACCGGTACTAGCATTAACATTAGCATAACACCAGTACTAGCATTAACATTAGCATAACACCGGTACTAGCATTAACATTAGCATAACACCGGTACTAGCATTAACATTAGCATAACACCGGTACTAGCATTAACATTAGCATAACACCGGTACTAGCATTAACATTAGCATAACACCAGTACTAGCATTACCATTAGCATAACACTAGTACTAGCATTAACATTAGCATAACACCAGTACTAGCATTATTATAAGTACAACACCAGTACTAGCATTACCATTAGCATAACACTAGTACTAGCATTACCATTAGCATAACACCGGTACTAGCATTACCATCAGCATAACACTAGTACTAGCATTAACATTAGCATAACACCAGTACTAGCATTATTATAAGTACAACACCAGTACTAGCATTACCATTAGCATAACACTAGTACTAGCATTACCATTAGCATAACACTAGTACTAGCATTACCATTAGCATAACACTAGTACTAGCATTACCATTAGCATAACACTAGTACTAGCATTATCATTAGCATAACACCAGTACTAGCATTAACACTAGTTCTTTCACACACTTGCAGTGACCTTTTCACCCTTAGCATTAGCACTAGCTAAACATTAGCCCTCCAAATAATGAGCAGAATCTCCCATTTCCAGCTGGAGCTTCAGTCCAATTCAAGTAGTTTGTGCTCTTCTGGACTAAAAAACTTTCCCGTAACTAGCGAATCCCTTATATACACGGCAGTCCCGAACGTTCCTGTCCAAATATACATCTCAGTGAAACATATCCACAATCTCGGAACGCTGCTGAAACACCAAAACAGAACGAACAAAACGACTCGTATTCCCAGGATCTACACTGAACTGTGAAATGCGGGACAGATTTGAGGCGCTGCAGGCGTCTCGCGTGACTGCGGCTCCGGAGCTGTGCCACTCCTGCGCTACTTGGCGCCGTACATGCGCTCTATGTCGTGTGAGTAGTGTCTCTGTAGCTCCTTCCTCTTCAGCTTGAAGGCGTCCGTCACCAGGCCAGTCTCCGGAGTCCAGGGCTGGGAACTCAGACGTACCTTCAGCGGAACCTCGAACCTCTGCAGCTTATCTACACACACACACACAGACACACACACACACACACACATACACACACACACACACACACACACACACACACACACACACACACACACACACACACACACACACACACATACATACACACACACACACACACACACACACACACACACACACACACACACACACATATACACACACACACACACACACACACACAGACACACAGACACACATACACACACACAGACACACACACACACACACACACACACACATATACACAGACACACACACACACACACACACACACACACACACACACACACACACACACACACACACACACACACACACACACACACACACACACACACACGTATATTAGTAATATTCATAAGGTCGCAGTTCACCATTCAGCGTGTCTGGAGCAGTTTGTGTCTGAGCCACAGGAGGGCGACAGAGTCTCAGTCACCGCAAGCAGACCAACAGTGAAGCTGTGGTGATGTGGAGTCACCGCTGTGCAGCGCAGTCTCAGACCTCCCCTTCACCCTTCCCTCCACCCTTCACCCTTTAATACCCTCCACCCTTTTTATTTCCCACCCCTTTTACACTTTAATACCCTCCACCCTTTTATACCCCACCTCTGTAGTGTTGTACCCCACCCCTGTAGAGTTATACCCCACCGCTGTAGTGTTATACCCCACCCTTGTAGTGTTATACCCCACCCCTGTAGGGTTATACCCCTGTAGTGTTATACCCCACCCCTGTAGGGTTATACCCCTGTAGAGTTATACCCCACCCCTGTAGTGTTATACCCCACCCCTGTAGGGTTATACCCCTGTGGTGTTATACCCCACCCCTGTAGGGTTATAGCCCTGTAGTGTTATACCCCACCCCTGTAGGGTTATACCCCTGTAGTGTTATACCCCACCCCTGTAGGGTTATACCCCTGTGGTGTTATACCCCACCCCTGTAGAGTTATACCCCACCCCTGTAGTGTTATACCCCACCCCTGTAGTGTTATACCCCACCCCTGTAGGGTTCCTTCACGTCACAGCAGTTGCATGTGGCACCACTATGTTGACCGGCTACGGCTGTGTGCACTGATGACGTAGGCGGGGCTTACTTGTGGAAGCAACTTCTTTGATAGCCTTCAGCACTTCCTGTTCCAGGACGGCATTATTGCAAATCTCCTCCCACTCGCCTACGATCTCATTCTTATTGGCCAGTTCAGTTAGCCGCTTCTGATTGGGAACCACAAAGCTGATGACATAGTTCTGATTGCTGATTGGACAGAAAAAAGGACAGATAAATCTATATACACGGAGGACTCCAAACAGAAACATATACATATATATATATATACAGAAACGTATATTCTGTGTAGTTAATAGTGTATAACATGTATAGTACATAGTTTATAATGCATAGTGTAATATAACAAAGTCTATGGTGTATGTTGTGTATGATATATAGTCTATGGTGTATAGCATCTATGGTATATAGTCTATAGCGTATATCGTGTATGGTATATAATCTATAGTGTATAGCGTGTATGGTATATAGTCTATGGTGTATAGCATCTATGGTATATAGTCTATAGTGTATAGCGTGTATGGTATATAATCTATAGTGTATAGCGTGTATGGTATATAGTCTATAGTGTATAGCATCTATGGTATATAGTCTATAGTGTATAGCATGTATGGTATATAGTCTATAGTGAATAGCATGTATGGTATATAATATATGGTAGTCTATGGTGTATAGCGTGTATGGCAGTAAATTTAAATGTAAATGTAGTCTATAGTGTATCGTATCTATAGTATATAGCCTATAGTGTATAGCGTGTATGGTATGTAGTCTATAGTGTATTGCGTCTATGGAATATAGTCTATGGTGTATAGTGTGTATAGTATGTAGTCTACAGTGTATTGCATGTATGGTATATAGTCTATAGTGTATAACCTATATGGTATATAGTCTATGTTGTATAGCGTGTATGGTATATAGTCTATAGTGTATAACCTATATGGTATATAGCCTATGTTGTATAGCGTGTTTGGTATATAGTCTATAGTGTATAACCTATATGGTATATAGCCTATGTTGTATAGCTTGTCTGTTATATGTAGTCTATAGTGAATAGCGTGTATGGTATATAATCTATAGTAGTCTGTGGTGTATAGCGTGTATGGTATATAGTCTATGGTGTATAGCATCTATGGTATATAGTCTATAGTGTATAGCATGTATGGTATATAGTCTATAGTGAATAGCATGTATGGTATATAGTCTATAGTGAATAGCATGTATGGTATATAATCTATAGTAGTCTATGGTGTATAGCGTGTATGGTATATAATCTATAGTAGTCTATAGTGAATAGCGTGTATGGTATATAATCTATAGTAGTCTGTGGTGTATAGCGTGTATGGTATATAGTCTATGGTGTATAGCATCTATGGTATATAGTCTATAGTGTATAGCATGTATGGTATATAGTCTATAGTGAATAGCATGTATGGTATATAATCTATAGTAGTCTATGGTGTATAGCGTGTATGGTATATAATCTATAGTAGTCTATAGTGAATAGCGTGTATGGTATATAATCTATAGTAGTCTATGGTGTATAGCGTGTATGGTATATAATCTATAGTAGTCTATAGTGAATAGCGTGTATGGTATATAATCTATAGTAGTCTATGGTGTATAGCGTGTATGGTAGTAAATGTAAATGTAAATGTAGTCTATAGTGTATCGTATCTATAAGATATAGTCTACAGTGTATAGTGTGTATGGTATATAGTCTATAGTGTACAGCGTGTATGGTATATAGTGCATAGCGTGTATGAGTGTCATAATCACACCTTACCTCATGATCTCACCTTACCTCACAATCTCACCTTACCTCATAATCACACCTTACCTCATAATCACACCTTACCTCACAATCTCACTTTACCTCATAATCACACCTTACCTCATAATCTCACTTTACCTCATAAACACACCTTACCTCACAATCTCACCTTACCTCATGATCTCACCTTACCTCATAATCACACCTTACCTCATAATCTCACTTTACCTCATAATCACACCTTACCTCATCTCACCTTACCTCACACACCTCATATAACACCTTAAGTCACAATCTCACCTTAACTCATAATCACACCTACCTCATAATCACAACCTCATAATCACACCTTACCTCATAATCTCACCTTACCTCATAATCACACCTTACCTGTATACACTCATAATCAACCTTACACACACCTTACCTCATAATCACACCTTACCTCAAAATCTCACTTTACCTCATAATCACACACCTCATTCTCACCTTACCTCTTAATCTCACCTTACCTCATAATCTCACCTTACCTCATAATCTCACCTTACCTCATAATCACACCTTACCTCATAATCACACCTCATCATAATCTCAACCTTACCTCATAAACACCACCTCACCTTACCTCACAATCCTCATGACCACCTTACCTCATAATCACACCCTTACCTCATAATCACACCTTACCTCATAATAATCACTACCTTACCTCACAATATCTCACCACCTTACCTTACCCCATAATCACACCTAATCACACCTCATAATCACACCTTACCTCAATACCACACCTTACCTCCTCATAATCACACCTTACCCCATAATCACACCTTACCTCATGATCACACCT
This sequence comes from Prochilodus magdalenae, assembly GCA_024036415.1. Lineage (NCBI taxonomy): Eukaryota > Metazoa > Chordata > Actinopteri > Characiformes > Prochilodontidae > Prochilodus > Prochilodus magdalenae. Next base: position 25,089 of record JAMWET010003233.1, on the reverse strand, counting down.
TACCTCATGATCACACCTTATATATATCACACCTTACCTCATAATCACACCTTACCTCATAATCACACCTTACCTCATAATCACACCTT
>JAMWET010003233.1:0-17500 GCA_024036415.1 Prochilodus magdalenae | reverse complement strand
TGTGAGGATGTGTGTGTGTGAGGGTGTGGATGTTACCTGGTCTGAGGGTTTCTGTGTTACCTGGTCTGAGGGTGTGTGTGTGTGAGGGTGAGGGTGTGGGTGTTACCTGGTCTGAGGATGTGTGTGTGTGAGGGTGTGGGTGTGAGGGTGTGGGTGTTACCTGCTCTGAGGGTGTGTGTGTCAGTATGTGTGTGTGTGAGGGTGTGGGTGTGAGGGTGTGGATGTTACCTGGTCTGAGGGTTTCTGTGTTACCTGGTCTGAGGGTGTGTGTGAGGGTGTGGATGTTACCTGGTCTGAGGGTTTCTGTGTTACCTGGTCTGAGGGTGTGTGTGTGTGAGGGTGTGTGTGTGTGAGGGTGTGTGTGTGTGTGAGGGTGTGGGTGTGAGGGTGTGTGTGTGAGGGTGTGGATGTTACCTGGTCTGAAGGTTTCTGTGTTACCTGGTCTGAGGGTGTGTGTGTATGAGGGTGTGTGTGTGTGTGAGGGTGTGGGTGTGAGGGTGTGGGTGTGAGGGTGTGTGTGTGAGGGTGTGGATGTTACCTGGTCTGAGGGTTTCTGTGTTACCTGGTCTGAGGGTGTGTGTGTGTGAGGATGTGTGTGTGTGTGTGTGTGTGAGGGTGTGGATGTTACCTGGTCTGAGGGTTTCTGTGTTACCTGGTCTGAGGGTGTGTGTGTGTGAGGATGTGTGTGTGTGAGGGTGTGGATGTTACCTGGTCTGAGGGTTTCTGTGTTACCTGGTCTGAGGGTGTGTGTGTGTGAGGGTGAGGGTGTGGGTGTTACCTGGTCTGAGGATGTGTGTGTGTGAGGGTGTGGGTGTGAGGGTGTGGGTGTTACCTGCTCTGAGGGTGTGTGTGTCAGTATGTGTGTGTGTGAGGGTGTGGGTGTGAGGGTGTGGATGTTACCTGGTCTGAGGGTTTCTGTGTTACCTGGTCTGAGGGTGTGTGTGAGGGTGTGGATGTTACCTGGTCTGAGGGTTTCTGTGTTACCTGGTCTGAGGGTGTGTGTGTGTGAGGATGTGTGTGTGTGAGGGTGTGGGTGTGAGGGTGTGGGTGTTACCTGGTCTGAGAGTGTGTGTGGAGATGAGTATCCGATCCTGCAGCCGTGTGTTAAACAGGATATTTCTGCTGTCAGCTCCAGAACATGAGCCAGAGGAAGATAACCGATATACACGTCCTTACACCTGCACACACATACCCACACAAAGTCATCATCAGAGCACACCCGCACACACATACCACACAAAGTCATCATCAGAGCACACCTGCACACACATACCCACACAAAGTCATCATCAGAGCACACCTGCACACACATACCCACACAAAGTCATCATCAGAGCACACCTGCACACATATACCCACACAAAGTCATCATCAGAGCACACCCGCACACACATACCACACAAAGTCATCATCAGAGCACACCTGCACACACATACCCACACAAAGTCATCATCAGAGCACACCCGCACACACATACCCACACAAAGTCATCATCAGAGCACACCCGCACACACATACCCACACAAAGTCATCATCAGAGCACACCCGCACAGGCATACCAACACAAAGTCATCATCAGAGCACACCTGCACACACATACCCACACAAAGTCATCATCAGAGCAGACCCGCACACGCATACCACACAAAGTCATCATCAGAGCACACCTGCACACACATACCCACACAAAGTCATCATCAGAGCAGACCCGCACACGCATACCACACAAAGTCATCATCAGAGCACACCTGCACACACATACCCACACAAAGTCATCATCAGAGCAGACCCGCACACGCATTCCACACAAAGTCATCATCAGAGCACACCCGCACACACATACCCACACAAAGTCATCATCAGAGCACACCCGCACAGGCATACCAACACAAAGTCATCATCAGAGCACACCTGCACACACATACCCACACAAAGTCATCATCAGAGCACAACCGCACACGCATACCCACACAAAGTCATCATCAGAGCACACCCGCACACGCATACCACACATAGACATCATCAGAGCACACCTGCACACGCATACCCACACAAAGTCATCATCAGAGCACACCCGCACACACATACCCACACAAAGTCATCATCAGAGCACACCCGCACACGCATACCCACACAAAGTTATCATCAGAGCACACCCGCACACGCATACCCACACAAAGTCATCATCAGAGCACACCCGCACACGCATACCCACACAAAGTCATCATCAGAGCATATTCGCACACGCATACCCACACATACAGTCATTGTCAGAGCACACCCGCACACGCATACCCACACATGCAGTCATCGTCAGAGCACACCCGCACACGCATACCCACACAAAGTCCTCATCAGAGCACACCTGCACACGCATACCCACACATGCAGTCATCGTCAGAGCACACCCTGTTGTACTGTGTTCTGATTTGTAGTGTTGGACTGCGCTGTGATTGGTTACTGTGGTGTTGGGACTGTGTTCTGATTGGTTACTGTAGTGTTGGACTGTGTTGTGATTGGTTCCTATAGTGCTGGAGTGCGTTGTGATTGGTTCCTATAGTGTTGGACTGCGTTGTGATTGGTTATTGTAGTGTTGGACTGCGTTGTGATTGGTTACTGCAGTGTTGGACTGTGTTGTGATTGGTTACTATAGTGTTGGACTGCGCTGTGATTGGTTACTGTAGTGTTGGACTGCGCTGTGATTGGTTACTATAGTGTTAGACTGCGTTGTGATTGGTTACTATAGTGTTAGACTGCGTTGTGATTGGTTACTGTAGTGCTGGAGTGCATTGTGATTGGTTACTATAGTGTTAGACTGCGTTGTGATTGGTTACTATAGTGTTGGACTGCGCTGTGATTGGTTACTATAGTGTTGGACTGCGCTGTGATTGGTTACTGTAGTGTTGGACTGCGTTGTGATTGGTTACTATAGTGCTGGAGTGCGTTGTGATTGGTTACTATAGTGTTGGACTGCGCTGTGATTGGTTACTATAGTGTTGGACTGCGTTGTGATTGGTTACTGTAGTGTTGGACTGCGTTGTGATTGGTTACTATAGTGCTGGAGTGCGTTGTGATTGGTTACTGTAGTGCTGGACTGTGTTGTGATTGGTTACTATAGTGTTGGACTGCGTTGTGATTGGTTACTGTAGTGTTAGACTGCGTTGTGATTGGTTACTGTAGTGTTGGACTGCGTTGTGATTGGTTACTGCAGTGTTGGACTGCGTTGTGATTGGTTACTATAGTGTTGGACTGCGCTGTGATTGGTTACTATAGTGCTGGAGTGCGTTGTGATTGGTTACTGTAGTGTTGGACTGTGTTGTGATTGGTTACTGCAGTGTTGGACTGTGTTCAGATTGGTTACGGTAGTGTTGAACTGTGTTCTGATTGACTGATGGATGTAGTATTGTGGTGTGTTCTGATTGGCTGCTGAAGCTTACCCTAGCCCCGGGATGCGCTGGCATTGGCCAGTCATTCCAGCAACAAGGTTACTGTGGAGCATCATGACTCCTTTGGGCTGACCGGTGGATCCACTCGTGTACATCACCACAGCCAGATCAGACGGAGAGGGAGGAGCAAACTCCACAGATGCTGAGAGAGAAATAGAGAGAGAGGGAGAGCAACAAAGAGAGAGAGACAGAGAGAGAGGGAGGGAGAGAGGGAGGGAGAGCAACAGAGAGAGAGAGACAGAGAGAGAGGGAGGGAGATCGGGAGATCGAGAGATAGAGAGGGAGGGAGAAAGAGAGGGAGAGAGAGAGAGAGAGAGAAAGAAAGTGAGAGAGAGAGAGAGAGAGAGAGAGAGAGAGAGAAAGAGAGAGAGAGAGAGAGAGAGAGAGAGAGAGAGAGAAAGAAAGAGACAGAGGGAGAGAAAGAGAGAGAGTGAGGAGGAGCAGGAGACGACATTGAATGACCATTTAGAACAACTTTCTGGTGGGACGAATCAGAAATCCTGATGCTGAGTGCTGTGAACTGAACATCACTGGACTGAACTGACCGCCTTCTAAGCGAAACTGACACCACTGGACGGAACTGACCACCTCTAAGCTGAAAACTGACACCACTGGGACTGAACCTGACCACCTCTGAAACTAGAAACTGACTCACCTCTAAGCTGAACTGACACCAACCAATGGACGGAACGACACACCCTAAGCTGAAGTGAACTGACCACACACTGGACGGAACTGACCACCTCTAAGCTGAACTGACCACCAACTGGGACCTGAAACTGACCACCACTGGACGAACTGACCGGACCCGGCCATAAGCTGAAAACTGACCACCACTGGAACGGAAAAAAAAAACTGACCACCTCTAAGCTGAAATGACCACCACTGGACTGAAACTGACACCTGCTGAACTGAAATGACCACCTTTAGGCTTTAAACATGACCCCTACTGGAAACTGAATGCACCACCATGGTCCTGAACTGACCGCTCTCTAAGCTGAACTGGACTACTACTGAGACGAAACTGAGACATCACTGGATGAACTGCACCACTCTAAAACTGATCTGATTCCCCCACTGACTGAACTTGACTCCCATGGACTGAACTGACCACCTCTGAAAAAACTGAACTGACTCCCACTGGACTGAACACTGACCACCTCTGACAAAACTGAAAAAAAATGACCACTCTCTGGACTGAACTGGACTCCCAACTGGACTGAAACTGACCCCGGACCAACAACTTGGGGACTGAACTGACTTCCCACTGGACTGAAAAACTGACATGGGACCACCACTGGGGTGTGGACTGAAATGAACGGACATGGTTTCTACTGGACTGACAATTGAACACCGTGGCACCAACCACTGGACTGATAATCTTCACTACCACTGGACGCTGAACTGACCTGGCCACCTCTGAACTGAACTGACCACCACTAGGACGGCCAAAACTGACCACCTCTGTATAGAAAGTGAAATCTTGAACGTGGCAGTACAAAATGAACTGTGTTTTCATTGCATTTAGGCGCTGAAAAAAACTTTGGGGAGCTTTAGAAGCGCCTACAGGAAAACGGCCAAAAAGCTCAACGTTTGTAATGAAGCTTGTTTGTGACACCAACAATATTTTCTGACATGGGAACACTTTCAATATGTAAATATTGAAGGGAAAAATTGTTTATGATCAATAGGAAGTGAAATCTTGAAGGTGGCAGTACAAAATGAACAGTGTCATTTTCATTGCATTTAGGCGCTTGAAAAGCGTTTGGGAGCTTTAGAAGCACCAACACGCTTTAGAAACTGCCAAAAAGACTCAACGTTGCTCAACTGTTTTTGTAAAAAAAAACTATTTTCTGACATTGTGAACAAAACATATTCTCTAGAACAGGGAAAACTTGTTTAAAGCGTTTTGAACCTGGTTGAACAAGAAACAATGACTGTACAATGGCAAAAAAATGTTGTTTAGAAAAAGCAATTGGGAGCATTAAATCTTGAACAGGCAGTGAAAAAGAAAAGTGTCATTTTCAATGAATTATGGCTTGAGAAAAAGCGTTTGGGAGCTTTAGCGCTGGAGCCTACAGATATTAGAACTGGAAAGAATTGTTTCAACGTTGTAATAAAAGATGTGAACGTGAGGAAAACAAAATTTTCTTGTTGGGTACATTTGCTGAATATTTGGGAGCTGAGAAGCGCCTGAAGGCTTTAGAACGGCCAAAAAAAGCTCAACTTTGTAATATGCAAATGTTTTGTGCTGAAAAAAAAAAATACATTTCTGAACATGTCATTCACTTTATAGATGTCGCTGAGAATGCGTTTGGGAACATTGTTTCTAAGCAATAGTAAGTGAAATCTTTAAAATTGCAGTACAAAAAAACAGTTCATTGTCATTGCATTTAGCTGAAAAAGCGTTTGGAATTGCTTTAGAAGCGCCTACAGGCTTTAGAACAGGCACTGTAGCAAAGCTAAACGCCTAGTATTTGTGGAAAAACATTTTTTTTGAAAAAGCTTTGGCAGCTTTAACACTATTAATCTGTGATAATGGGTAAAAAACTTTGTTTATTAAACTAAGAAGTTCTGACATCTTGAACGTTGCAAAATGAACTAGAATGAAGGATAAAATTGTTTCTAAGCAATTGGGGAGTGAAAAGAAGAAAGGGCAGTACAAAATGAACAGTGTCATTTTATTAAAACTTTAGGCTGAAAAACAATATTGACATGGGAAACTTTAGAAGCGCCTACAGGAAGGAAAAGAACGGCCAAAAAGTGAAATCTTGAACTCAAGTACAAAATGTAACAGTGTCAATTTGTGTTTGTGACAAAAAACAATATGTTCTGACATGTAGAACACTTTAAATATGTCTGGGAATGAAAAGAAAAACTTGTAATGAAAGCAATAGAAAAACAAAATTTTCTGAACGTGGGAAGTACAAAATGAACAGTGTCAGTTTCATAACATTGTTTCTAAACAATAGGAAGTGAAATCTTGAACGTGGCAATACAAAATGAACAGTGTCATTTTCATTGCATTTAGGCGCTGAAAAAGCGTTTGGGAGCTTTAGAAGCGCCTACAGGCTTTAGAACGGCCAAAAAGCTCAACGTAGTAATGAAACTTGTTTTGTGACAAAAAAAAATATTTTCTGACATGGGAACACTTTAAATATGTCTAGAATGAAGGATAATAATGTTTCTAAGCAATAGAAAGTGAAATCTTGAACGTGGCAGTACAAAATGAACAGTGTCATTTTCATTGCATTTAGGCGCTGAAAAAGCGTTTGGGAGCTTTAGAAGCGCCTACAGGCTTTAGAACGGCCAAAAAGCTCAACGTAGTAATGAAACTTGTTTTGTGTCAAAAAAAAAAAATATTTTCTGACATGGGAACACTTTAAATATGTAAATAATGAAGGAAACATTGTTTAGAAGCAATAGGAAGTGAAATCTTGAAGGTGGCAGTACATAATGAGCAGTGTCCTTTTCTTTGCCTTTAGAAGCAATAGGAAGTGAAATCTTGAACGTGGCAGTACAAAATGAACAGTGTCATTTTCATTGCATTTAGGCGCTAAAAAATCGTTTGGGAGCTTTAGAAGCGCCTACAGGCTTTAGAACAGCCGAAAAGCTCAACGTTGTAATAAAACTTGTTTTGTGACAAAAACAATATTTTCTGACATGGGAACACTTTAAATATGTAAATATTGAAGGCAAACATTGTTTAGAAGCAATAGAAAGTGAAATCTTGAACGTGGCAGTACAAAATGAACAGTGTCATTTTCATTGCATTTAGGCGCTGAAAAAGCGTTTGGGAGCTTTAGAAGCGCCTACAGGCTTTAGAACGGCCAAAAAGCTCAACGCAGTAATGCAAGTGTTTTTGTGACAAAAAAACATATTTTCTGACATGGGAACACTTTAAATATGTAAATAATGAAGGGAAACATTGTTTCTAAGCAATATAAAGTAAAATCTTGAACGTGGCAGTACAAAATGAACAGTGTCATTTTCATTGCATTTAGGCGCAGAAAAAGCGTCTGGGAGCTTTAAAAGCGCCTACAGGATTTACAACGGCCAAAAGCCTCACCGTTGTAATAAAACTTGTTTTGTGACAAAAAAAAAAAAAAATTTTCTGACATGGGAACACTTTAAATATGTAAATAATGAAGGGAAACATTGTTTCTAAGCAATAGGAAGTGAAATCTTGAACGTGGCAGTACAAAATGAACAGTGTCATTTTCATTGCATTTAGGCGCTAAAAAAGCGTTTGGGAGCTTTAGAAGCGCCTACAGGCTTTAGAACGGCCAAAAAGCTCAACGTTGTAATGAAACTTGTTTTGTGACAAAAACAATATTTTCTGACATGGGAACACTTTAAATATGTAAATATTGAAGGCAAACATTGTTTAGAAGCAATAGAAAGTGAAATCTTGAACGTGGCAGTACAAAATGAACAGTGTCATATTCATTGCATTTGGGAGCTTTAGAAGCGCCTACAGGCTTTAGAACGGCCAAAAAGCTCAACGTTGTAATGAAACTTGTTTTGTGACAAAAAAAAAATATTTTCTGACATGGGAACACTTTAAATATGTATAGAATGAAGGAAAACATTGTTTCTAAGCAATAGGAAGTGAAATCTTGAACGTGGCAGTACAAAATGAACAGTGTCATTTTCATTGCATTTAGGCGCTGAAAAAGCGTTTGGGAGCTTTAGAAGCGCCTACAGGCTTTAGAACGGCCAAAAAGCTCAACGTAGTAATGAAACTTGTTTTGTGACCAAAAAAAAAAAATATTTTCTGACATGGGAACACTTTAAATATGTAAATATGTATGTCTAGAAAGGGAAAACATTGTTTTCTAAGCAATAGGAAGTGAAATCTTGAACGTGGCAGTACAAAATGAACAGTGTCATTGTCATTGCATTTAGGCGCTGAAAGAGCGTTTGGGAGCGTTTGGGAGCTTTAGAAGCGCCTACAGGTTTTAGAACGGCCAAAAAGCTCAACGTTGTAATGAAACTTGTTTTGTGACAAAAAACAATATTTTCTGACATGGGAACACTTTAAATATGTAAATACTGAAAGGGAAACATTGATTAGAAGCAATAGGAATTGAAATCTTGAACGTGGCAGTACAAAATTAACAGTGTCATTTTTATTACATTTAGGCGCTGAACAAGCGTTTGGGAGCTTTAGAAGCGCCTACAGGATTTAGAACTGCCAAAAAGCTCAACTTTGTAATAAAAAATGTTTTTTGACAAAAACAAAATAAACTGACATGGGAACACTTTAAATATGTAAATAATGAAGGGAAACATTGTTTAGAAGCAATAGAAAGTGAAATCTTGAACGTGGCAGTACAAAATGAACAGTGTCTTTGCATTTAGGCGCTGAAAAAGCGTTTGGGAGCTTTAGAAGCGCCTACAGGCTTTAGAGCGCCCAAAAAGCTCAACGTTGTAATTAAAAAAAAAAAACTGACAAAAAAAAATATTTTCTGACATGGGAACACTTTAAATATGTAAATAATGAAGGGAAACATTGTTTAGAAGCAATAGAAAGTTAAATCTTGAACATGGCAGTACATAATGAACAGTCTCATTTTCTTTGCATTTAGGCGCTTAAAAAGCGTTTGGGAGCTTTAGAAGCGCCTACAGTCTTTAGAACGGCCAAATAGCTCAACTTTGTAATAAAACATGTTTTGTGACAGAAACAATATTTTCTGAGATGGGTACACTTTAAATATGTAAATAATGGAGGGAAACATTGAATAGAAGCAATAGAACGTGAATTCTTGAACGTGACAGTACAAAATGAACAGTTTAATTTTTATTGCCTTTAGGCGCTGAAATTTTTTTTTGGAGCTTTAGAAGCGCCTACAGGCTTTAGAACGGCCAAAAAGCTCAACGTTGTAAAAAAACTTGTTTTGTGACAAAAACAATATTTTCTGGCATGGGAACACTTTAAATATGTAAATAATTAAGGGAAACATTGATTAGAATCAATAGAAAGTGAAATTTTGAACGTGGCAGCACAAAATGAACAGTGTCATTTTCAGTGCATTTAGGTGCTGAAAAAGCGTTTGGGAGCTTTAGAAGCGCCTACAGGCTTTAGAACAGGAAAAAAAGCTCAACGTTGTATTGAAACATTTTTTGTGACAAAAACAATATTTTCTGGCATGGGAACACTTTAAATATGTAAATAATGAAGGGAAACATTGATTCGAAGCAATAGAAAGTGAAATCTTGAACGTGGCAGTACAAAATGAACAGTGTCATTTTCATTGCATTTATGCGCTGAAAAGCGGTTGGGAGCTTTAGAAGCGCCTACAGGCTTTAGAACGGCCAAAAAAAAGCTCAACGTTGTAATGAAAAAAACTAGTTTTGTGACAAAAAAAAAATATTTTTTCTGACATGGGGACACTTTAAATATTAAAATAATGAAGGGAAACATTGTTTAGAAGCAATAGAAAAGTGAAAATCTTGAAACGTGGCAGTACAAAAAAATGAACAGTTTCATTTTCATTGCATTTAGGCGCTGAAAAAAAAAAACGTTGGGAGCTTTAGAAAGCGCCTACAGGCTTTAGAACTTTAGCCAAAAAGCTCAACGTTGTAATGAAACTGGTTTTGTGACAAAAAAAAAATATTTTTTTTGTGACATGGGAACACTTTAAAATATGTAAATATGAAGGTAAAAAATTGTTTAGAAGCAATAGAAAGTTTAATCTTGAACGTGGCAGTAAAAAATGAACAGTGTCATTTTGATTGCATTTTTGGCGCTGAAAAAGCGTTTGGGAGCTTTAGAAGCGCCTACAGGCTTAAGAATGGCCAAAAAGCTCAACGTTGTAATGAAAAAAAACTTTTTGTGACAAAAAAAAAATATTTTTCTGACATGGGAACACTTTAAATATGTAAAGAAATGAAGGGAAAACATTGTTTAGAAGCAATAGAAAGTGAAATCTTGAACGTGGCAGTACAAAATGAAAAGTGTCATTTTCATTGCATTTAGGCGCTATAAAAAAGCGTTTGGGAGCTTTAGAAGCGCCTACAGGCTTTAAAAAGCCAAAAAGCTTTGGGGGAGCTTTAGAAGCGCCTACAGGCTTTAGAACACCAAAAAAATGCTCAAACATTTTTAGTAATAGAAAAATCTTGAACGTTGGCAGTACAAAAAAAAACAATTTTTCTGAAAAAAAAAGCGTTTGGACACAGGGAAAAAAAGCTCAACGTTGTAATAAAACTTTTTTGAAAAAAAAAATATTTTCTGACATGGGAACACTTTAAATATGTAAATAATGAAGGAAAACATTGTTTCTAAGCGATAGAAAATGAAATCTTGAACGTGGCAGTACAAAATGAACAGTATAATTTCCATTGCGTTTAGGCGCTCAAAAAGCGTTTGGGAGCTTTGGAAGGCCTTTAGGGTTTAGAACGGCCAAAAAGATCGACGTTGTAAAAAAAAAAATGTTTTGTGACAAAAACATTATTTTCTGACATGCGAACACTTTAAAAATGTAAATAATGAAGGGAAACATTGTTTCTAAGCAATAGGAAGTGAAATCTTGAACGTGGCAGTACAAAATGAACAGTGTCATTTTCATTGCATTTAGGCGCTGAAAAAAAAAAGTTTGGGAGCTTTAGAAGCGCCTACAGGCTTTAGAACAACCAAAAAGCTCAACAAAAAGTTGTAATGAAAAAACTGTTTTGTGACAAAAAAAATATTTTCTGACATGGGAACACTTTAAAATATGTAAAGAATGAAGGGAAAACATTGTTTAGAAGCAATAGAAAGTGAAATCTTAAACGTGGCAGTACAAAATGAAACAGTGTCATTTTTCATTGCATTTAGGCGCTGAAAAAAAGTTTGGGAGCTTTAGAAGCGCCTACAGGCTTTAGAACTTTAGAAAAAAAAGCTCAACTTTGTAATGAAACTTGTTTTTTTGACAAAAAAAAAATTTTTCTGACATGGGCTCACTTTAAATATGTAAATAATGAAGGTAAAAATTTATTAGAAGCAATAGAAAGTGAAATCTTGAACGTGGCAGTACAAAATTAACAGTGTCATTTTCATTGCATTTAGGCTTTAAAAAAAAGCTTTTGGGAGCTTTAGAAGCGCCTACAGGCTTTAGAACGGCCAAAAAGCTCAACGTTGTAATGAAAAATGTTTTGTGACAAAAAAAAAATATTTTTTTGACATGGGAACACTTTTTATGTAAATAATGAAGGAAAACATTGTTTCCAAGCAATAGAAAGTGAAATCTTGAACGTGGCAGTACAAAACAAAATGAACAGTGTCATTTTTCATTGCAATTAGGCCTTGAAAAAAAGCGTTTGGGAGCTTTAGAAGCGCCTACAAGCTTTAGAACGGCCAAAAACCTCAACGTTGTAAAGAAACTTCTTTTGTGACAAAAAAATATATATATTTTCTCACATGGGAACACTTTAAATATGTAAATAATGAATGGAAACATTGTTTCTAAGTAATAGGAAGTGAAATCTTGAACGTGGCAGTACAAAATAAACAGTGTCATGGCATTTAGGCGCGCTGAAAAAAAAAAAAGTGGGAGCTTTAGAAGCGCCTACAGGCTTTAGAACGGCCACAAAAAGCTCAACGTTGTAATGAAAAAAAAAATTTTGTGAAAAAAAAAATTTTTTCTGACATGGGAACACTTTAAATATGTAAATAATGAAGGCAAACATTGTTTAGAAGCAATAGAAAGTGAAATCTTGAACGTGGCAGTACAAAATGAACAGTGTCATGTCATTTTCATTCCATTTAGGCGCTGAAAAAAAAGCGTTTGGGAGCTTTTAGAAGCGCCTACAGGAAGCGCCTACAGGCTTTAGAACGGCCAAAAAGCTCAACGTTGTAATAACAAAGTTTTGTGACAAAAAAAATTATTTTGACATGGGAACACTTTAAATATGTAAATAATGAAGGAAAAAAACATTGTTTAAGCAAAGCAGAAAGTGAAAATCTTGAACGTGGCAGTACAAAAAAATGTACAGTGTGATTTTCATTGCATTTTTTAGGCGCTGAAAAAAAAAAAAATTTTTTTGGGAGCTTTAGAAGCGCCTACAGGCTTTAGAACGGCCAAAAAAGCTCAACGCAGTAATGCAATTTTTTTGTGACAAAAAAACATGTTTTTTTTTGACATGGGAACACTTTACATTAAATATAAAAAATGAAGGGAAAAACATTGTTTAGAAGCAATAGAAAGTGAAATCTTGAACGTGGCAGTACAAAATGAAAAACAGTCATTTTCATTTTCATTGCATTTAGGCGCTGAAAAAAGCGTTTGGGCTTTAGAGCGAAGCGCCTACAGGCTTTAGATCGGCCAAAAAAGCTCAACTTTGTAATGAAAACTTGTTTTTGACAAAAAAAAATTTTTTTCATGGGAACACTTTAAATATGTAAATAAAATGAAGAGAAAAGTTGTTTCCAAGCAATAGAAAGTGAAATCTTGAACGTGGCAGTACAAAATGAACAGTGTCATTTTCATTTTCATTTAGGAGCTGAAAAAAAAGTTTGGGAGCTTTAGAAGCGCCTACAGGCTTTAGAACGGCCAAAAAGCTCAACGTTGTAATAAAACTTGTTTTGTGACAAAAAAAAAAATTTTATGACATGGGAACACTTTAAATATGTAAATATGTTGAAGGAAAAAACATTGTTTTAAAGCAATAGAAAGTGAAAAATCTTGAACGTGGCAGTGCAAAATGAACAGTGTCATTTGGCAGTCATTGCATTTAGGGCGCTGCAAAAAAAAGCGTTTGGGAGCTTTAGAAGCGCCTACAGGCTTTAGAACTGCCAAAAAAAAACTCAACGTTGAAATAAAACTTGTTTTTTTACAAAAAAAAATATTTTCTTACATGGGAACACTTTAAATATGTAAATAATGAAGGGAAAAATTGTTTAGAAGCAATAGAAAGTGAAATCTTGAACGTGGCAGTACAAAATGAACAGTGTCATTTTCATTGCATTTAGGCGCTGAATATAAGTTTGGGAGCTTTAGAAGCGCCTACAGGCTTTAGAACTGCCAAAAAAGCTCAACTTTGAAATGAAAATTGTTTTGTGAAAAAAAAAAAAAATTTTTTTGACATGGGAACACACTTTAAATATGTCAAAAACGAAGGAAAAAATTGTTTTTAAGCAATAGGAAGTGAAATCTTGAACGTGGCAGTACAAAATGAAGTACAAAATGAACAGTGTCATTTTCATTTGCATTTAGGCGCTGAAAAAAAAAGCGTTTGGGAGCTTTAGAAGCGCCTACAGGCTTTAGAACGGCCAAAAAGCTCAACGTTGTAATGTAAAAAAAAAACTTTTGTGACAAAAAAAAAAAATATTTTTGACATGGGAACACTTTAAATATGTAAATAAATGAAGGAAAAAAAACATTGTTTAGAAGCAATAGAAAGTGAAATCTTGAACGTGGCAGTACAAAATGAACAGTGTCATTTTCATTACATTTAGGCGCTGAAAAAAGCGTTTGGGAGCTTTAGAAGCGCCTACAGGCTTTAGAACTGCCAAAAAGCTCAACTTTGTAATGAAACTTGTTTTTGTCTCAAAAAAAAAATTTTCTGGCATGGAACCACTTTAAAAAATGAAAATAATGAAGGAAAACATTGTTTTAGAAAGCAATAGGAAGTGAAATCTTGAAACGTGGCAGTACAAAATGAACAGTGTCATTTTCATTGCATTTAGGCGCTGTGAAAAAAGCGTTTTTGGCTTTAAAAGCGCTAGAAGCGCCTACAGGCTTTAGAACTTTAGAACGGCCAAAAAGCTCAACGTAGAAATGAAACTTGTTTTGTGACAAAAAAAAAAAAATTTCTTACATGGGAAAACTTTAATATGTAAAAATGAAGGAAAAACATTGTTTTTAAAGCAATAGGAAGTGAAATCTTGAACGTGGCAGTACAAAATGAACAGTGTCATTTTCATTGCATTTAGGCCCTGAAAAAAAGCGTTTGGGAGCTTTAGAAGCGCCTACAGGCTTTAGAACTGCCAAAAAACACAAAAAACGTTGTAATGAAAAAAAAAAAATTTTTGACAAAAAAATAATTTTTGACAAAAAAAATACATGGGAACACTTTAAAATATGTAAATAATGAAATAAAAAATTGTTTAGAAGCAATAGAAAGTGAAAAGCTTGAAAGTGTGGCAGTACAAAATGAACAGTGTCATTTTCATTGCATTTAGGCGCTATAAAAAAGCGCTTGGGAGCTTTAGAAGCGCCTACAGGCTTTTGAACGGCCAAGAAGCTCAACGTTGTAATAAAATTTTTTTTGTAAAAAAAAAAAATTTTATGAAATGGGAACACTTTAAATATTAAATATGTAAATAAAAGAAGGGACATTGTTTATAAGCAATAGGAAGTGAAATCTTGAACGTGGCAGTACAAAAAATGAACAGTTTCATTTCCATTGCATTTAGGCGCTGAAAAAAAAGCGTTTGGGAGCTTTAGAAGCGCCTACAGGCTTTAGAACGGCCAAAAAAGAACAACTCAACGTGTAATGAAAAAACTTGTTTTGTGACAAAAAAAAATATTTTCTGACATGGGAACACTTTAAAATGTAAAAAATGAAGGTAAACATTGTTTAGAAGCAATTGAAAGTGAAATCTTGAACGTGGCAGTACAAAATGAACAGTGTGATTTGCATTGCATTTATTGCATTTAGGCGCTGAACAAAAAAAGCGTTTGGGAGCTTTAGAAGCGCCTACAGGCTTTAGAGAACGCCAAAAAAAGCTCAACTTTGTAAAAAAACTTTTTTGTGACAAAAAAAAACTTATTTTTTTTTTGTGACAAAAAAACAATTTTTTTTCTGACACATGGGAACACTTTAAATATGTAAAGAATGAAGGGAAAACATTGTTTTGTAAGAAGCAATAGAAAGTGAAATCTTGAACGTGGCAGTACAAAATCAACAGTGTCTTTTTCCTTGCATTTAGGCGCTGAAAAAACATATGGGAGCTTTAGAAGCGCCTACAGGCTTTAGAACGGCCAAAAAGCTCAACTTTGTAATGAAACTTGTTTTGTGACAAAAAAAAAAATTTATGACAAGGGAACACTTTTTAAATAAGTAAAGAATGAAGGAAAACATTGTTTCTAAGCAATAGGAAGTGAAATCTTGAACGTGGCAGTACAAAATGAACAGTGTCATTTTCATTGCATTTAGGCGCTGAAAAAGCCTTTGGGAGCTTTAGAAGCGCCTACAGGCTTTAGAACGGCCTAAAAAAAAAGGCAACTTTGTAATGAAAACTTGTTTTTGTGACGAAAAAAAAAAAAAATTTCTGACATTTGAACACTTTAAATATGTCTAGAATGAAGGAAAACATTGTTTCTAAGCAATAGGAAGTGAAATCTTGAACGTGGCAGTACAAAATGAACAGTGTCATTTTCATTGCATTTAGGCGCTGCAAAAGCGTTTGGGAGCTTTAGAAGCGCCAACAGGCTTTAGAACGGCCAAAAAGCCCAACGTAGTAATGAAACTTGTTTTGTGACCAAAAAAAAAATATTTTCTGACATGGGAACACTTTAAATATGTAAATATTGAAGGGAAACATTGTTTCTAAGCATTAGGAAGTGAAATCTTGAACGTGGCAGTACCAAATGAACAGTGTCATTTTCATTGCATTTATGCGCTAAAAAAGCGTTTGGGAGCTTTAGAAGCGCCTACAGGCTTTTGAACGGCAAAAAAGCTCAACGTAGTAATGAAACTTGTTTTGTGACAAAAAAATATATATGTTTTCTGACATGGGAACACTTTAAATATGTAAATAATGAAGGAAAACATTGTTTCTAAGCAATAGAAAGTTAAATCTTGAAAACTTGTGGCAGTACCAAATGAACAGTGTCATTTTCATTGCATTTAGGCGCTAAAAAGCGTTTGGGAGCTTTAGAAGCGCCTACAGGCTTTAGAACGGCAAAAAAGCTCAACGTAGTAATGAAACTTGTTTTGTGATAAAAAAAAAAAAAAAAGATTTTTTTTTTGATATGGGAACACTTAAAATATGTATAGAATGAAGGAAAACATTGAAATCTTGAACGTGGCAGTACAAAATGAACAGTGTCATTTTCATTGCATTTAGGCGCTGAAAAAGCGTTTGGGAGCTTTAGAAGCGCCTACAGGCTTTAGAACGGCAAAAAGCTCTCAACGTTTGTAATGAAAACTTGTTTTGTGACAAAAAAAAATATTTTTTTCATGGGAAAACTTTAAATATGTCCAGAATGAAGGAAAACATTGTTTCTAAGCAATAGGATGTGAAATCTTGAACATGGCAGTAAAAAAATTTTCATTGCATTTAAGCGCTGAAAAATGTTTGGGAGCTTTACAAGCGCCTACAGGCTTTAGAACGGCCAAAAAGCTCAACGTTGTAATAAAACTTTTGTGACAAAAACAATATTTTTTTTTGACATGGGAACACTTTAAATATGTAAATAATGAAGGGAAACATTGTTTCTAAGCAATAGGAAGTGAAATCTTGAACGTGGCAGTACAAAATGAACAGTGTCATTTTCATTGCATTTATGCGCTAAGCGTTTGGGAGCTTTAGAAGCGCCTACAGGCTTTAGAACGGCCAAAAAGCTCAACGCAGTAATGCAAGTGTTTTTGTGACAAAAAAACATATTTTCTGACATGGGAACACTTTAAATATGTAAATAATGAAGGGAAACATTGTTTCTAAGCAATAGGAAGTGAAATCTTGAACGTGGCAGTACAAAATGAACAGGGTCTTTTTCATTGAATTTAGGCGCAGTAAAATCGTTTGGGAGCTTTAGAAGCGCCTACAGGCTTTTGAACGGCCAAAAAGCTCAACGTGGTAATGAAACATGTTTTGTGAAAAAATATATATATATATATATTTTCTGACATGGGAACACTTTAAATATGTCTAGAATGAAGGAAAACATTGTTTCTAAGCAATAGGAAGTGAAATCTTGAACGTGGCAGTACAAAATGAACATTCTCATTTTTATTGCATTTATGCGCTAAAAAGCGTTTGGGAGCTTTAGAAGCGCCTACAGGCTTTAGAACGGCCAAAAAGCTCAACGTAGTAATGAAACTTGTTTTGTGTCAAAAAAAAATAT
>JAMWET010003232.1:0-38241 GCA_024036415.1 Prochilodus magdalenae | reverse complement strand
TTAAGGAGAATGGGGAATGGAGGACTTGCAAAATAAGAATTTCATTGTATAATGTAACTGCTTGTTATGCTGTGCATATAACAATAAAACTCTTGAATCTCGAATCTTAATAAATTGCTTAAGTCACTGAGGGATCTGAGAACACCAGTGTTCAGCTAAGGCTTGTGTCCTTTACTCAGTGTAGAGGGAAATATGCAGCTATCCTGTGAGGAACACTGTTTTTAATTTTTTTAACAATTAATTAAAACTTAAAGATTGAATGTTTTGTAGATACTGCTGTTGTACCAAACCTGTTCATATTACATAATTTAGTGTTCCTTCATTATTAGCTCTAAACCGTCTCTGTCCTACTGGAATGTGTTACAGGCCTGAAATGCTGGAACGTAGCTGTTAATAATGTAAATGTTAAGAAAAGTCTCTGTACACCTTAACATGTGTTCAAAGGAAGATTGGGAGACAATAATACCTGAAGCTCTTTATATCCTCAGAGCCAAAATATCTTTTAAGTGTTATGAGAAGGAATAGCAACATTCCAAGTGGTAAATGCTTAAATGTTTTTTGGAATTTGTTGCAGGTTTGAAATGCAAAACAAACAAACAAAAAAAAATAACCAGACAGAACATAAAACATCTTGGGTTCTTACTGTTTGTAGTTAAATAAAAGTAAATGTAATAAACCCTGTGTTTTTACCACACAGTCACTTTTTCTGATTTGATATTGTATGATAAGTGCCATTCAGTTTTCAGACAATGAACAACCATTAAACACACTGTTACTGTCCCACAGAGAACAGAAGGAGACCTCTGACTCTACCAAGAGAAACATGGAGCTCCTGTTTAAGGTGTGTTAAACTAACTGAGATCATATCACTGTAAAATCTGATTTATAATAACTTTACTGCCTTAAACTTTTGATTTGACTGAGAATTAAATAAATTATCAGAAGATAAAATACACAGACTACTGTTCTGTTCATTTCCTGTTTGATGCTAATTAAACTGAAAGTACAGCGAGCAGGTCAGTAAGATTACTGTGGCACTGACTAACAGGCCTTTAATTCTATAACCATTTCCTTTTTAAACAGGAGCTGGAGCACAAGGTCATCTGTCTGGTAAAGAATCAGCTGAAGAGGTTTATGAAGCTACTGAGTCTGGATTACCCAGCATGCTCTGAGGGAGAGGTGGAGGATGAGGAGGATCATGGTGTTAGAGAGGAAGCGCTGAGGATCACACTACATGTCCTGAGGAACATGAACCAGACAGACCTCGCCAACACACTACAGTCCAGTAAGAGATCAGGACTACATGATTATTCATTCTGTACATTCAGTTAAAGAGTTTAAATTATAATGATTATATTATAATCTCACCAGATAAGAAATATTCAGCTTTAGTGGGTCAGGTGGTAGTAACTAGAGGCTCCTGCACGAGGATGATGGGGTTATAAACACCTGCGGGGTGTGAGTGACGGGATCCATAGATTGGGAAGAGGTGCTACAGTGCAGGGAATGTCTCATTCCATGTGTGGAAAATGGCTCCAGAGCAGATGTTAATGATGGCTAAAAGGAGTGACTGCATGTGGGCGTGTCAAAGACGGAAGGAAGTAGCTGAATCTGCAGGTGCATAGAAGCGTATGGGCATACCGGTCTACCAGCAGTGGCTCAAATCCCAGTCTACAGGGAATTCTCCTCGGAATTGTGTCTGAAAGATGAAACTGATGGAGAGGGGCTGTGAGGGCCGGCGTGTTTCACGGCTTGTGAATAAAAATTTCTTCACTTCAGACCCAGGACTGCTTCTAGAAGTTAGTGCAGGTCCTTCACAGACAAATTCTGAAAAAACACAGAGAACAGTTGGGCAGGTTTTATCATTAAAACAATCTTTAATGTCTTTTACATTCACACCTGCATGTTCTGCCCATGTGAAATACAGAGATCATGGATAACTATTATGGGTAATTAGTGAGCATCCTTTGGGGTTGATGCTGTATGTGGCCTTGTGTTTGTAATAGTACTAAAACTGGTAACACTTTACAATAAGGGTACATTAATTAACAGTACTTAAGGCAGTAATAAGCATTAGTAAACCGTTAAGTAATGTCATAATTGATCATTAACTAATGTTAAATTAGGCTTTATTAAGTGATTTGCAATCATTAGTATATGGTCAAATAATGTCTCAGTAAATCATTACATAATTATTAATAAATGGTTAAGTACTGTTTTAATTGCTCATTAACTAATGATAGACACAGAAATTAAGCAAATTTTAGATTTGATTAAGTAATTTATAACCATTAATAAATGTTAGGTAAAGTCTTAACTAGTCGTGAACTAATCTTTAATAAATGATTAAGTGTTGTCTTAACAACTTATTTACTGCTGATACAAAAACGATTTTTGCTTTTATTATAAGCCTTAATTGTTAAATGCTTAAATAATGTCTTTAATATCATTAACTAATTAAGAGTAATGATAGTTAATATTATTTTAGATATTAAGAAGTTTATTATTGTCCTAAACTCAACAAAGCTCAACAATTAACAAGCCCTTCCTGAGGTGGCTATGTTAGGGCAGGAAAGAGATGATACACCAGAATCAGTGTTGGGAACTACTGGTTTAAAACAATATCTGTCAACAATATCTTACTTACCATCCTCCAAGTTATGAAATCTTGATAAAGGCTGAGCTCTGTGGACAGACTCCATTGACTTCATGTAGACTTCACGTATTGTAAAGTTGCATGACCATATCTTATAAGTAGTGATATATATGAGGGTACAAGAGTGTGTTTAATTAATATCAATTAATATATATAATTCATGTATTTGTGCTTAATAACCATTACTTAAACGTTTATAACCCTTAATTACATGTATTTGTTACCCTTATTGTAAAGTGGAAACATATTTACCTTTAGTAACACTTTATAAACACACAGGAGGACACAGTAAACGTTAATCAATGTCAGTTAACCATTAGTTAATATTAATAATATATATAATTCATGTATTTGTGCTTAATAAGCGTTACTTAAATGTTTATAACCCTTAATTACATGTATAATTACACTTTATAAATGCACAAGAGCACACAGTTAAACATTATTAAATATCAGTTAAGTATTAATGTGCTACACAATTCTCATTCTAAATAAAAAAAAAACTGAAATATTACTTCATTAATGGATAGGATTGCCAACAAGATCTTACTCCAGATTCACAATTATCCACTGCTCAATTCTCATGCTATACCTTGATACGATGTAAAAAAAACACATTAAAAATCTGATAATATAATATGCTTAGCAAGCATTTGAAACACACCTTTATTGTGAAGTTGACCACATACCATTTTATTTTTTATATTAACAATTACTTAAGGAAGATCCCATACATGCTTAATTGCTTTTTACAACGGGTACATTTTCCGTATGTCCTTCATGAGTCTTCCAAAAGGCACGTCATTGTGGTGGTTTGCTAACCAATAGGTCCACTTAATTACAGAGAGATGCTCTTTGCCCAAGAATCCCAAAGACCCACTTTCTTCTCCGCCACGTGTTTGCAAACCGTACTCGTCCATACTGAAAAACAAAAAAATTCCCTTTTTCATTCTTGTGCAGAATTCTTTTACAAATGCAATTTCTGTCAAAAAGTTAGACTACATGTAATTTCACTAAAATATATTGACTATAAAATGTATACATATGAAGCCTCCTTTTTACACTCACTCACACACTGTTTACTGTTTAGTAAAAACTATTCTTTATATTTTTCTTAAATAATTTATTAAGCAACTAATTATGCTGCTGCTCTTTAGACAGTGAAGCAAATAGTATGACACAATTAACAGTACCTGCAACCCAGTTTCCAAAAAAAGCTAGGATGCTGTACAAAATGTACATAGAAAAAAAATCAGATCTAGATACTGAAGAGAACAGAATGCTGGAGTGTTTGGAACATGGCTTTTTATAATGTCTATAATCTCTATGAATGTATAACTAAACACCAATTGAGCCAAAGCCGCATATGTAGCAAAGCAAGCCGACAGCAAAATAAAAACATACATCTCATAACGTCATTTTGTAAAATGTGTACATAAATATAATAACAAATTCACAATACTTACAGATTAGATGAAGTATTTAGATTAATCTGTGTTCCTGTGCTCTGCTGTTCAGTGATGGGCTGACGCCTCTCAAAATCCCGCGCATTCGTTTTTCTTTTCACACGCTGCCCAGTGTAGTCTAAGTGAGGCTAGCGCCCACAGCGACACCATGCGGCGGGAGACACGTAAGCTCAACTGTAGCCAAAATGAGCCAGCAACCTTGAAAATCGCCGCCTCCGACTAGGCTGATCAACAAGAAGAAAAAAGACGAACCGCACAAAAAATCTACGACTGAAAATGGTAAGTTACTAGCTAAAGCTACTAGATAAATATTTCATGTTGACTTTATTTTCTAGAAAGCCAATTTACCAGCAACATTAGCTAGCTAGCTAATGACTGGTGGCCCATCCAGCTAGCTAGGTAGCATGCACTTTCTATGCATCATTTATAACTAACTCTATTAAATTTATCAACTTTATTGATATATAAACGTTTTTTTAATGTTATCAGTTGTTTTAACAATGACCAATATTTCATCAGTCATAATTGTTTTGTGCCAATAAAATCACACACACAAATACTGACAAGAACATTCTTGGCGTTTACAGGCCTACTATTAATTTATTTATATATTTATTTATTTTAGGTCTCCAGAACGGTAAATTGCTTCAACAAGAGTCCAGCAAAAAACACGACAGAGGAAATACATCCAAAAGTGTTATCTCCATAGATGGCACTGAGGCCAAAAAGAGGTGGTACATCGATACAAAGCAATCCTCTCAACCTACAAGAAGGACAAGACCATGTCAGACGCTTTCCAAAAATATGGAGTTGACAGAAATACAATTGACCACACTGCAGCCATTGCAGAGCTGGCAATTGCAGCTCCTGAAAAGTATGCAGAGCTTCTTCAACATTAGGAAGCAGCAGTTGCACTAGCTGTCTGTAATTTTACAACTTGTATTGCATTGTTTGCAAGGTACAAATATGCCTGATATGGTATATTTTTGTCATGTTCATTATTCTGCAAGAGCAGTAAAGTTAAAAAAATAAAGTACTTATTTATAAGTCTGTAATATACTCTTGTGAAGGTGTCACTATAGTGTAATTGCTTAAATAGTAATATTTAAAAATGTATGAGTATTGCATTAATTAAGGTTTAATTGTGAGTAAATGGTTCATCATGTCTTAAACACTAGGTAATTTTAATAGTTGATATGTTGTCAACTTTACGATAAGGGTACCAAATACATGTAATTTAGGGTTATATGTGTTTAAGTAATGCTTATTAAGCACAAATACATTAATTATATACATGAATGAATATTAATTAATACTTAACTGACATTTAAAAATGTTTACTGTGTCCTCTTGTGCATTTATAAAGTGTTCCTAAAGGTATATATGTTTCCACTTTACAATAAGGGTAACAAATACATGTAATTAAGGGTTATAAACATTTAGGTAACGCTTATTAAGCACAAATACATGAATTATATATATTATTAATATTAACTAATGGTTAACTGACATTGATTAATGTTTACTGTGTCCTCCTGTGTGTTTATAAAGTGTTACTAAAGGTAAATATGTTTCCACTTTACAATAAGGGTAACAAATACATGTAATTAAGGGTTATAAACGTTTAAGTAATGGTTATTAAGCACAAATACATGAATTATATATATTAATTGATATTAATTAAACACACTCTTGTACCCTCATATATATCACTACTTATAAGATATGGTCATGCAACTTTACAATACGTGAAGTCTACATGAAGTCAATGGAGTCTGTCCACAGAGCTCAGCCTTTATCAAGATTTCATAACTTGGAGGATGGTAAGTAAGATATTGTTGACAGATATTGTTTTAAACCAGTAGTTCCCAACACTGATTCTGGTGTATCATCTCTTTCCTGCCCTAACATAGCCACCTCAGGAAGGGCTTGTTAATTGTTGAGCTTTGTTGAGTTTAGGACATTAATAAACTTCTTAATATCTAAAATAATATTAACTATCATTACTCTTAATTAGTTAATGATATTAAAGAAATTATTTAAGCATTTAACAATTAAGGCTTATAATAAAAGCAAAAATCGTTTTGTATCAGCAGTAAATAAGTTGTTAAGACAACACTTAATCATTTATTAAAGATTAGTTCACGACTAGTTAAGACTTTACCTAACATTTATTAATAGTTATAAATTACTTAATCAAATCTAAAATTTGCTTAATTTCTGTGTCTATCATTAGTTAATGAGCAATTAAAACAGTACTTAACCATTTAATATATTTATCGTTGCTCCTTTCTCTTTTTATCAGAACTGGCTCCTTCTTCACATCAAAAGCTCAAATCCACCCTGAAAGAGAAATGTCAGAAAATTAATGAAGGAATCTCAAATCCTGGAACCTCCAAACTTCTGAATGAGATCTACACAGAGCTGTACATCACAGAGGGTGGGAGTGGAGAGGTCAATAATGAACATGAGGTCAGACAGATTGAAACTACATCCAGGAGACCAGTAATACAGGAGACACCCATCAAATGTAACAACATCTTTAAAGATGAGTCCATCAGAACTGTGCTCACTAAAGGAGTTGCTGGAATTGGAAAAACAGTCTCTGTGCAGAAGTTCATTCTGGACTGGGCTGAAGGAAAAGCCAATCAGGATGTCCTCTTCATATTTCCACTTCCTTTTAGAGAGCTGAACTTGATGAAGGAGAAACTCAGTCTGGAGGCTCTTCTTCATCAGTTTTTCAAAGATACAAAGAAATTAAAACCAAGAGATTATCATCACTACAAAGTCATGTTTATCTTTGATGGTCTGGATGAATATCGACTTCCTCTAGATTTCCAGAACAATGAAAACGTATTTGATGTAACACAGTCAGCCTCAGTGGATGTGCTGCTGACAAACCTGATCAAGGGGAATCTGCTTCCCTCTGCTCTCCTATGGATAACTACTCGACCAGCAGCAGCCAATCAGATCCCTCCTGACTGTATTGACCAGGTAACAGAGGTACGAGGGTTCAGTGACCCTCAGAAAGAGGAATACTTCAGGAAAAGGATCAGTGATCAGAGCCTTGCTGAAAGAATCATTACACATGTGAAGTCCTCCAGAAGCCTCTACATCATGTGCCACATACCAGTCTTCTGTTGGATTGCTGCCACTGTTCTAGAGAGGATGTTGGGTGAAGCAGAGAGTGGAGAGATCCCCAAGACTCTGACTCAAATGTTCACCCGCTTCCTGATCTTTCAGATCAAACACAGCAGCCAAAAGTACCAAAGAAGAAGTGACACTGATCATGAGCAGACTAGAAAGATTATTCTGGCACTGGGAGAACTGGCTTTCCACCAGCTGGATAAAGGAAACCTGATCTTCTATGAGGAGGATCTGAGGGAGTGTGGCATTGATGTCAGAGAAGTGTCAGTGTACTCAGGAGTGTGTACTCAGATCTTCAGAGAGGAGTTTGGGCTGCACCTGGGGAAGGTGTTCAGCTTTGTACATCTGAGTGTTCAGGAGTTTCTGGCTGCTCTATATGCATTTCTTTCCTTCATCTCCAACAACAGAAATGTGCTGCTACAACAAGATACTGGACCAACCAGAACAATGTCAGATTTCCTCAAGAGTGCAGTGGACAAGGCCTTACAGAGTGAGAATGGACACCTGGACCTTTTCCTCCGCTTCCTTCTGGGCCTTTCCCTGGAGTCCAATCAGACTCTCTTACGAGGTGCACTGACACAGACAGGAAACAGATCTTATAACAAAGAGGAAATAGTCGAGCACATCAAGGAGAAGATCAGGGAGAATCCCTCTCCAGAGAAAACCATCAATCTGTTCCACTGTCTGAACGAACTGAATGATCATTCTCTAGTGCAGGAAGTTCAAACATACCTGAACAGAGGAGGTTCCAGTGGTCTCAGTGGAGCTAGGCTCTCTCCTGCTCAGTGGTCAGCTGTGGCGTTTGTGATGCTGAATTCAGAAGAAGAGCTGGAGGAGTTTGACCTGAGTAAATTTGACAGATCAGAGGAATGTCTTTTGAGGCTGCTGCCAGTGGCCAGAGTATCCAGAAAAGTTGTGTGAGTAAATTATCATCCCCTATAAACATGTAAAATAGACATTCCTTATTGCTAATCATTTTGGTCTTTCATTCAATATATTAGCAAAAAATCTAACCTCTATTTGAATTACAATAATTAAAAACTATCATATATATATAACTATATATATCAAACTCTTCCAACTGCCCTCTTCCAAATAGCTAGATAGATAGATAAGCTATAGAACTATACATACTGCAGGTCACTATGGATGGATATTTAAATATAAATATATAAGTATATCTCACTTCGTAAGGAGGCAAGAAATATATACAAGAGTACAAATATACCTGCAGGCTGTAGAAAAGTGCAATAGTAATAAATAAATGTGCAAGGGACGCGGTTATCAGCAGATAGATGACCGAATTAATTAACATCATAAACATGATATTTAAGTGGAGCTGAGTGTCCAGGAGTTAAAGATGCACAGTATATACAGTAAGTGTCAGAGTGTAAGTCAGAATGGAAAACTAATAATGGATAAGTGTCTTTTAAGTCAGATGCATGGCCAAGTGTGAAACTTGAATCATCTCACAATGTCAGACCTACCCACCAAGTTTCATTCCTGTCGGTTGATTTCTGCAGCAATTTGTTTGATGATTGTAAATATTTTTATTGTATTTTGTATTGAATTTGAGTAAAGTCTAAGTTCATAAGTGTACAATTGTCATCTGTGCTTTATATTTTACCTGAGTTATTGGGGACAGTTAAATGTTCAGCCATGAGTTCCTGGTTCAGTGAGATATAAATATTAGTTGACATATTGGCCAGATTCTTTGTCGACTATAGCTAAGGAAAAAACAAAGACTACAGCAGTGATGTACTACACAAAGCTCTAGCACAAATCAGGAAACGGCTATAAGCAAATAGCAAAAAGTAAAATGCCCATTTTTGTGTCACTATGTTTCACTTTCACTGCTTTTTCTAAGATTAACCAATAGCATGTAGGTTTAGCAGGTTTACTGCTGACCAGTGATTCAAACACACTGACAGTGTTTTAACTAGTTTAATTAAAAGTAACTGACCATGTTAAGCAGGTCTTACGTTTTTACCTCTACATTCCCCCCTAAAATAAAAACACCTCAGAGCCATCACAGTAGCGTTATTTACATGTGCTTTGTGTTTGAGCAGCTCAAGTTTTTTTGTGCCACAAAATATATATAGAGGAGAAATATAATACTGTGGTACATCAAGAGTATATGTGGTATATCAGGATATGTACTGTTTCAGACTCTCCTCAGTTGGAACTGTTCAGTGTGAGACTGTAGAGTCTTTAAAACCAAATATGTCTATTTAGTTGGGTGTTTAAACTTTTGACAGGTATTGTATCAAAATCATGTTCCACATTCTGACTAAATCAGTGGTGTCTGTCCATTCGATAGCCTCTGACGCAAATACAAACACACACTGACCCCCATCAGATCCCATAAAGAAACACACAGATGCATTTTTACTGGCTTGGGGGGCTGATATAGGTGTGTTCAAGGTATAGACAGATTAGTATGACTGCTCTGTTGTGTTCCTACAGTTTATTAGGAAGTGTTTTAATAATCCTTTAGAGCATGTGTGATAGCATTTCTCACAGTGTTCTGAATTTTAAAAACAATATAACAATAAGAGTTGTGAAATATCATATACAGTGATGTACTGAAACTATGTTATTTTCTCAGATGATTATCATACTATCTAATAGTGTTGCAGCTCTACTCTGTATGTGACAATTAAGTATCCTTCTGTAATTGTTTCTTCTCTCTGCAGGGTGTCTGGCTCCAGTATAAAAGAGAGAGGCTGTGCTGCTCTGCTTTCAGGTCTAAAATCAAACCCTTCACACCTGAGAGAGCTGAATATGAGCTATAGTGATCCAGGAGAGTCAGGAGTGAAGCTGCTCTCTGCTCTACTTGAAGATCCACACTGTAAACTGGAGACACTACAGTGAGTTACTAATGCCCATACACACACAAACACACCCACACATAAATATACAGTAGTTTATTATCAGTCAGGTACATAAATGATGATTCAAGAGGTACAAATTCCAGCATGTGAACGAATGTTTTAAACAGTTTTTTCTCATCCTGTGTTTTTCATATCCGTCTTCCTGTGAGCTACCACATTGGTGACAGCTTAATTTAATACCATACACGTAACATGAACAAGGACATCCTTATGAAACTTGGTCTGCATTTGATTATATTTATTTGTTTTATTTAAAATTATCATTATAACATTTAGATTTCTATCATTATCATTAGGACTCCTGATATCTGGAGCACACTCTTAGCACATTCCACTTCCTGCATCCCTGCATGAGTGTAGCCCTGGTTTTGATTGATGGATTTTTTGATAGGCCATGTTATATTTTTTATAACAAAACAGCAATAACAAATTCAGCAAACTTTAAAAGAGGCAATGCATTATGATAAAATAGAATCAGTCAGGGGCAACACAAATAAGCCTGGAGGACTTTTTCTATTGTGGTCCCTTCTAGCAAATCCAACACTAGACAGCAGATACAACATGTCCCCAGACTTAAACCCAACTGAGTATCTGTGGGACCCTCTTGAGCATTGTGTTCACTCTATGGATCCTCCCCCATGCACCCTCCAGCAGCTGTGGGATGCACTGCAGTCAGCACAGCTCCAGATACCTGCGACAACCTACCAGGACCTTACTGAGTCAGCAAGTTTGGCTGCTGTCTGTACTGTACACAGTGGTTACTTTGGATGTTGACTGGGGGTCATTATAATGTGACTCAGCGGTGTCCGTTACATAACTGTATCAAAGCAACTCTACTTTGAACTTTTAAACATCCTACAAACAACATAAACGTTCTCATAGGAATGTTTAAAATAATGCTAACTAATTTGTTTTAAGAGGTTTGAAGCTTGTGTAGTTTTGATGTACTTGGAAATATCTTCATACCAGAAACAACAAGCATAATTAAAATGAGGCTGAACTGAAACTCCCACCAAACCTGCCATTGTTTTTCTATCCAAAAATTAAGAAAACAAATCCTTTGGTTCACCTCAAAACCTTACCTGCCTTACCTCCTCTTGACATAACTGTCCAATGTACATCCTAAATAATTAACTGAACTCTTAGTTACTAATACAGTAATACAGTACCTTAAAACCAGTTCTAATACACTACCTTAAACCTTCATACCTTCATACCTTAACAATTTTAACCTCGTACCAAACAAAATGGATTCAGATTTCCCCAAATGAAGAGATTACCTGTCCTCAGAAATCTACCTACTAACTTTTATGAGTTCTTAACTAAATCTTAACGTAAACTTCATAATAATGGTAGGTCGCAAACCAGGAAGTCAGACAGACCAGCGTACGAATGCAAAGGGGCAAAACCAAGAGAGTAGTCGAGAGAAACAGAAGGAGAGTCAAAACCTGAATGGCAAAATAACCAGGCAAACAAATCAAAGGGGACGAGCAAAACAGAGAGTCAAAGACAAAAGAGGTCAGACTGTAAAAGATAAGAGAAACAAACAGGGGTTTGTCAAAACTTGGCAGTGACTGGGCGTTTGTGAGAGGTTTAAATGGAGTGAGGGGAATGAGCAGCAGGTGTGTGTAATTTAGAATTCAGGAGAGTCAGACCTAGAGAATGGAGTGTGACTGAGAGAATGGGGACATGTGAGTGTGATGTCATCGGATAGTGCACTTTGGGAAATGGAGTCAAGGAGATTGGAAGTTTCATGGAGACCCAGAGGTGTGACAGCTTGTCACAGTATTGAGCCATATATCCAAATTAGTTTAAAAAAAAGACATTTATTGACAGGACACCATAACAAAGTAATTAAAACATTAAATGATGAGTTGGATTAATATATACATAACAGGAAGTGTTTGTTAAAGCTATCTTGTGGAGAATGAGCAGAGCTGGAGCATAAATGTGTGACAATGGACAAACTGATTATGACGTGCGCTGAACTAAAAGCAAGGCACAGTTTATTAAAGAGGTTGTACTGAAACACAGCAACACCAAGAACAAGGAAATACAATCAAGGGCAAAACTGAGTCGTAGTCAATAAACAGGCGAGGATCAAACCAAACATATAATCAGACCAGGCAGGGTATCAAAGGGAATAAACAAGAAGAGTAAACCAGAGAATCAAAACAGAGTCAAAGCCAGAGTAACAAGGTCAAACACAGAGAGAACGCTCAGTATGCAACAGAATAGCAATACTTCGCAATGAGCCAGTGCAAGAGAGAAGTATTTAAACAGACAGACAAATTAACATCAGTTGGACAAATCAGTATTCTGCGAAGCAACGGGGTGTGATTGGGTAAGGGTGAACACGTGACATCAGGCGGTGGATTATGGGAAATGGAGTCCAGGAGATCGGAGGTGAGAGGAAAACCAGCAGGCATGACAAAATGTGAATGCAACAATTAATCTAAAATCATATTCTCAAAAAGACTGGACCATAGAAGTGCATTCTGTGTGTGGTCACCTTACTGGAAGTGCAGGAAGTGTGTGTGACCTGAGTATATATACAGGCCTTGAAGGCAGATTAAAGGAGAGGACAATTCACTTCTACATGCATATGCTCATTCTTCCACAAAAGTGTCTTACATATAAACATACATTTAAGAATTTTAAAGCATCATTATCATCATTAAACTACTACAAGCATTTCATGTGTAGGATGTAGGTAAATATGGTTAACAAAATGAGAGAAATGATCTAAGATACTATATATTCTATATATCCTGAGGTTAATAAGTATAACCAGTTATTGACCTTTAACAATCCTACTGCTAAGAGGTTACATGGGAATGAAGAATAGCATGGTTACACTAGAAGGTGGAGGTAAAAGGTAAAACATAATTCAGAGGATTGTGTTTTAAATCCTGATTCAGTCAACACAGTTCCAATAACTACAATTACACATGTGAGATTCTAAATTATTTATAAAAAGGAAAAGGCATAAAAATGTTAATAATAATTTTGATTAAAGAAACTGGGTTGCAGTTTAAGAATCATAACATATAGAGAGAGGTGGAAGAAGACATCAGCATACTCAAATCGACAGTTCTAAAATGGATTCTGACTGGATGTGAATTCCAGACTGGCGGTTTAACAAACCATCACTAAACCAGTTAACAGACCAGTTCTAGCACAGTTTGGTTACGCAGGGAAAATGTCACTTTAGTGGATTTCTATATATATAATTGTTGTACCCAGAAGGAATCGGTCGACAGAAACGAAACTTGGCGGGGAGGTTTTTTGTACATGTGTCTGCACTGACATCCGTGAGACATAAATCAACTTTCCTTCATGATTCGATAAACTGATGTTGCTCACCATTCAGGCCTCTTTCACTCATTCTCTCAGTCAATGGTGGTGCTCTTCCAGTATAAAGAGACTGAAATAGTAATTAAAGTGCCAGGTTTGCTTTCTACTACATTGTTTAATAGAAAACGGTTTGATATTTTAACTAGATGACACAACAGGTGAGTGCACCACCACAAGGCCTCACCACAACATGAAGCCTCAAACTGAGAGGCAGAACAGACTCCCTAGTGTTTCCGACGCTGTCCTTAAGACCACAGGGCTGATCTCAGAATGGCAGCAGGTATCAGAACTAAATCAGACTGTAAGAGCAACTGAGGAGGCATGTTCTAAAGACACAATAGCGTCTAAAGAGCATTATCAGACAGAGAACCCCCAGAAAGAGGAAAAGTAACATGTTCTTTAAGTCAAACTTGTCAGATTTCTGGCTCACACTGTTGAGCCTGGTGGTGTTAAAACAGAAAAGTGGACTACTGTTTGAGAACTGAATTTAAACTGAATGTAAAACAGGAATGTGACTCTGTAAGTAGGCTTTGTTTAGTGGAGTGCTGTATCAAACTGGCACCTAGCTAATTCCAGCTAACCATTTCACCACTCTTTTCACACTACTTATGGCAGGCCTACAGTACATGCTGACGTCTGAAGTTTATTAGCAGTTAAAGGAACATACTATCTGCTTTGTATGTCTGTGTACAATCTACCAGGGTGAGTGTTAATGTTTTGCTGCCTGGGTGAAGTAATTCATCAGTGAAGATGAGGCCGCATGGTCAACTAGCTAGGTCACCGATTTATCAGGTATAATTCAGTGGACCAAGATATAGTACTGATCAATCATAATACAGTACTAGCATAAACATTATATTTGAACATCTTAAATAATTATTTTATCCAAAAAATAAAATAATGATGCACATGATGTTTAAACACACATTATAAGACTTTATTTGTATTTATTTATGTATGTATGTATATAGAGATGGGTAGACTAGTAACAGACTACCCAACATTTATTTATTTCCAGCCATTAAGTACAAATTATTCATTTATAGCAAAAGACAAAATCAGAAAACACGTTATAGAGCAGACTGTTACACAGAAATCTCCATCAACCACCTGTAGCTGTGTTCAGTATGTGTCACTCTTTACCTTTATTATAGATTTAGTTGTATCCTTTACTAGCTTTCAGTTTTCCAGAGAAATGTGCAGGGATACTTTCCCATTCCATGTTTCTAGTAAACTCCAACGTTCAGTCTGTCTCCTTTTCTCAGTGAGGAGCTTCCTGTACATCTACACATCCTTTCAGACCCGTAGTGTTTAGGCATCTTCTCACAGTGGAAGGGTGGACAGAAACACCTGTGGATGTATTTAGACCTGGAGTAAGAGTGGCGCTTGATGTTCTCCTCTCTTTTAAAGATTCAGTCTTCTTCTCTGTTACCTCTATACATGTTCTGGTGTTTTCAGAAGTTGATATGACTAAATTTGGTACAGTTGATGCCAGATCTGCCAGATCTGAGTTATCAGTGAAGATATTCAGCCTCACATTGCTCACTAGCTGAGGTGCTCACCGAATTTTCAGCTGAATTTGTTTAGTGCAAGTTACCAAAAAATTACTTAGTTTGTAGCAAGCTAGATGCTGCTTCCAGTCTTTAGCCAACTGTTCTAGGATGCTACTGTGAACAGTTAACTTCATTTGTGATATTTAGTAGTCCATCTTAACTATAGGAATAGTATAGGCTCTGTCTTTGTGGACTACAACTCCGTCTTTGTAGACTACAGCCATTTTGTGAAGTTTTGGTGGATGATGTAACAGCAGCAGTATCGAGGTAGTGGAGCTAGACACCTTTAGAGCCATCTATTAGAAAGAGAGCACCGTGTGTGATTGATTATGTACTACACTACAGACTATGTAAATTAGATCACATGTTTAAAGACTGAGGTAAGATAATGTCCACGGGTTTGTTGATCTTAACTTTGTGGGTTAATTGTTCTGTCGTTAGCTTAGCATTAGTTTAAGGTGTAGGGTTTTAAATGATTAGCTAACATGAAACTTAAGGGCACTAAGTGACTGGAATGACTGGACTTGAGTTTACAGTGGAGTGCTTCTCTGAGACCGAGGTGACCCTCTGCTTGATTCTTAAAGATTTAATTTAAATTTGAAAAGTAAAATTTTGGGAATGAAGACAGAGTCAGGTTCTGATGACGGTCAGCCAAACCCAGCTGATGTGCAGAAGAACCACAGGGGGAAAACATTGTCTAGTAGTATTATATTTTACAGAGCATTTTCTGTAACTTTAAAAACACAATGTATTAATTATTGAAAGTTTTTTAAAGATTTTATTCCTTTTTTTTTAAGACAAGGCAAAACATGGGTTAGCCAGCTAGCCACTTAGCATCTACATTGTTATTTCTTACTCTTTTCGTATTCTTTCACAACAAAAACGAAAACCTGTATGAGTGTAAATGCTTTGAGAGCAAGAGAGGAGATGTTTTTTTTTTCTCTTGCGAGTAGAGCAACTCCAGATCAGAGATTAAGTTTATAATATGATCTGGTGCACAGCAGAGCAGAGAGAGAGATGATAAAGAGATCCAGTCATGCCAGAACTCCATGACTGTCGTCTTAAAAACTATTTCAACATGTAGAAAACATCTGGATCTCATCTCTACTGTTGATGCTCTACCCTTTCAGATACAAACTTTGGCAAACAGTAACTCTGAAAGCACTTTCCCATTCTAGCCACAGGGCAAGCCCAAATCACCGCACATCTTATCTTCTCAGTCAATGCATCACAAGCCAGAAACGTTCAGAGACCTCAAATGATGTTTAAAGACTGAGGTCCAAGATAATGTCCACATATCAAATTTGTCCTTATCAGTAATAAGTTCAGTCGTTAGCTTAGCATCAGTTTTCATAGGGTTTTTTTTTATGATTAGCTACATGTCAAACTTAAGGGCACTAAGTGAATGGAGATGACTGGACTGAGGCAGTAGAGTACAGTGGAGTGCTTCTCTGAGACCGAGGTTACCCTCTGACTATTTAGAGCTGATGATTGTACTTGAGATCAGTAAAGTTGAAAAGTGAAAGTTTGGGAATGAAGACAGAGTCAGGTTCGGATGATGGTCAGCCAAACCCAGCTGATTTGCAGAAGAACCACAGGGGGAAAATATTTTCTAGTAGTATTATATTTTGCAGAGCATTTTCTGTAACTTTAAAAACACAATTTGTTAATTATTGAAAGCTTGAGTTATATATAATTATTTTTTTTAACACAAGGCAAAACACGGGTTTGCTGGCTAGCCGCTTAGCATCTACATTACTATTTCTTATTCCTTTTTATTCTTTCACAGCAAAAAAACAAAAAAGTCAGTTTAAATATTTGTACGAGTGTAAATGCCAGAATGGACTTTGTTTTTTTTTGTGTGTGTTTTCATTAAGGTCTGTAAGCAGTCCCTTCTGACTCCACACGGATATGAATGTTTAGACATGCATGAATATTTATTTTAGAAATGTAAAACTAATACAAGGTAATTCCTTATTGTTCTCCCTTCTCCCTGATCTGGAGAAAAGATATTCCATTAATTATAATAATTTAATTTGTTTAAGGTGTGTTTCACAAGGTCAGAATGTTAATCTGTGTGTGGTTCTCTTTCAGTGTGTGGTGTTTATGAATGTTAATAATGATGTGAGTTTTTCTTTTTTCTCTCTACAGTCTGTCCAGCTGCAGTATTACAGATATAGGCTGTGCTGCTTTAGTTTCAGCTCTGAAATCAAACCCCTCACACCTGAGAGAGCTGAATCTGAGCTGGAATAATCCAGGACAGTCAGGAGCGAAGCTGCTCTCTGATCTGCTGAAGGATCCACACTGTAAACTGGAGAAACTACAGTGAGTTACACCAGATCATTTCATCA
The DNA here is from genome assembly GCA_024036415.1 of Prochilodus magdalenae. Lineage (NCBI taxonomy): Eukaryota > Metazoa > Chordata > Actinopteri > Characiformes > Prochilodontidae > Prochilodus > Prochilodus magdalenae. Next base: position 20,817 of record JAMWET010003232.1, on the reverse strand, counting down.
CAAGTCAACTTACTTACCAAGAGCACCAATCAGCAGAAAAGGAGTATAGAGTTGCTGAGTCACATAGTGTGTGTTGTGTGGCTGTGTCCCAGTGAAATTATAATTAGAGAGAGAGAGAGAGAGAGAGAGAGAGAGAGAGAACACCGAGATATATCCACAGAAAGATGAGACCATCTGTAAAAAAACATCAGTGCTGGATGAATCTCTGTGAGATATGGAGATACAGACACACACACAGGCCGCAGAGAACAGATCTTTATTACAAAGCTTACAAGAGGAAATCAACTAGGAATATTCAAAGTGCAGAATCAGTGCAGTTGATGTTCCTGAATATGTAATTTAGAGATGAAAAGGAGGCAGAGGAGTTTTCCATTAGAATTTTAGAGCTTTAGAGAGTTCTAAGCTTTGTGAAAGGTTATTAATTATGGAGTAGATACTGTATTTACTACATCCAGTGTTTTTCAGGGGTTTATTGATGTTTAAATTGTACATGCTAGTCACTTTAAACTAATAATGTACAGAGGGGTCATAGAGGGGTCACACTGTGTCTATTATTTACATTTAAGAATATAACTTTCCTTATTCATATTCAACCATTTTAATATGTGAATATGTCAGTAGCGAATGTAAAATAATTTTTTAAAATAGGAATGTACTTGTCTATCTGCATTTACATTTATAATTAAAAATTGAAATATAATCTAAATAATTAAATATTTTATTTTGCCATTACATAATTGTTATTTAAATAAAGATTTAGTTATGCGATTTTGCTGTAATGGTGTTAAAACAATATGTAGATTTAAATGTAGCTCACCATATATACATTTACACTGTCTAATAGGAGATATTAAATGTGATTATCAAATAGAAGCTAGAAAGATGGTAAAATTCTGATGTAAAAGAAAAACAGCACTTTTCTCCTTTTACCAATTACATATTCTCATGTACTCATGTATATATTCTCATCAATATTAACATGAACAATAACCGTTTACACATTAGACTGGAAACAGGGCTTTACCTGACTTAACTTATAAACTGCTGAAGTTCATAGTATGAACATTTAATATCTCAATTATAGAGGCTAAAATTATCACACTTATTAGTATTATGATATTATTAAAATATGATGAACATGTTTAAACAGTACCACACATCAGACTGACTTCTCTTAGACAGCTGAAAAATCTCAGGAGAGCTTTCACTGCCCTCCACCATGTTTCCCCTGACAACAAACAAACCCACAGTACACGCTGAACATATGTCAGAAATGAAGATGTGACGTAGACAGATGTTTTACTCAAATACCGTGTTCTGACCAGATGTAGTCCTTTCATCTTACTGTATTTCAGTACATTATAGACTGGCTTAAACACCACAAAGCACCGACACTGTGAACCTCCACCCATCAGTACCTGAGTGTGTCCTGCTCTTTGCACGACTCTTTGTATTATTGAAATACTGCAGTTTAACCCCACCCAGGCTTATGTAGCAGACTCGAGACGGTAGTTCAGACCAAACACACACACACACCCCAGGAACTGGAGATCTGAAGGTTTATTCCTGAATGAAAGTAGCATGGGGCAGTAGTACACTCACCCAGCCAAAACAGCTCTCTCCCTCTCCCTACTGATAACCAAAACATGACTGAGCTAAACATCATCAAAGTTTCATTCTAACTCAGCATAAAGTTACCACACACTGTTTAAACACACTCTGTGTCTCTAAGCTTTACATTCTGTGTGCAGTTTAACCAAGATTAATGGCTTTACAGGTTTATCAAGGCATTTTAGGAGAGAGCTGATCAGTACATCCTACCCGTACAAGCATCCACACTGCTTCTGACAAAACTGGGTGTAGCGCCCTCACACCCCTTTCCTATGTTTGGGTTAGGGGTTACTAAGCCGAGGGGCTCTGGGTTCTCTAGAATTATCAATTTCACCCACACACTGCAAAGCCCAAGCTTGAATCTACGGGAAAGTCTTTTGCAGTTAGGACAGAGTATAGGCTTGTTAGTGTTATAGCTACACTTAACTTTAACCCTTGCAGTTTAACCAAGTAAACCCAAACACGAATAGTGGAGAAAATATAACTGAGTTTAATAAAAATAGTAACTCAGTTCTTCCCTTCCTTGATAGCAAAGTAAATAAAGTTCCATGCGAAATATTTCTACCACCGGATAACTGGATGAAAGAATAAACAACCACCTGTTAAAAGCTAGCACCTACAAAGTACACACTTAACAGGGCGCAACAGTTACATTACTTAGGTACTCGGACCAAATCTAGTGGGATCTGATACTTAACACAGAACTACGATCTAATACTAAGATCTCTGATTTCCAGTAGTCACTTACACTCACAGTAATACCAAGAAACTGTGGTGGAAATCTGACAAACTCAGTCTGGACTGCCCGTTGAGGAATAACAGAAAAGGATTTATTGAAGGAAAAGAAGGTTTACAGCATACAAAGAGGATAGAATATAGGAGCGCTGCCCGTTCTCCTCCTGAACGAGATATATACACTACCTACATATCTACTTGTGTGTGCGGTAAATACCCTGAGTCCCAGGCCCGTTGCCGGGTAGCAGCAGGAAGCTACTCCCAAGTTTGGGAGATGCAAGGTCACCAACGTAGACCAGAAAGACAAGAAAATCTGGAGACAGGGAGACGAGCCTCTGTATCAGTATGTCACAAGGCCCAGATGTCCAGAAGACAGAATAACATGAGCTGTACAGACACTTAATCACATATAGAGAACACACTGACCTCTGACCCCCAAACTACTTCATCATGCACAGCTTAGAATGAACTCTGAAACTACTTCTACAGCAACAACTCTGAATCTCGCAGTACCTTGTCAGATCTAGGATCCAAGTCGTCCATCCACCTAGTACCACATCCAAACATGAGAATCAGGAGGCCTCCTTCCCCTCCGGGGAATGCACGGTTATGCGCATATGATGGATAATGCTAGTCAAGTTACCATGTGATTTAGGAATATAAAAACAATGCGATGTGACCAGAAGTTTGCATACCCCTCCTTTCTCTGCCAGTAAGGTGTCTAGGGCCAGTCTAGGCTGGATGACTGCTGTCCTAATAGCCCTAAGATCCATGTCGCCTGATGGTAAAGCTGATTCTGTCTCATTTGCTATGCACAGTACTCCACTTGCCATGCCAGGCCATTTTAATTAAACAGGGCAGCTGTCCCTCCCCCTGGGAGGAGAGACCATCCCGTACAGGACACTGGGCCTGTCCACGGGTTCCAGAGATGATAGCCCTGATATCATGAGGCATTTTATCCCCCTTTACCAGTGAGCGTCCGCGCCTTAGAGACTTACTGGGGCCTTGTTGTTTTAGCCTTAACACACTGAAACTAGTTAGCAAACTACTACCAAATGCAAACTACTGATTACCGTCCAACCTACAGCAATGATCTGTCAGGGAACTTTGTGGCGTCAGATGTAATCTATAGAAGTCCCGTCATCTAACACACTCCGCTCTGTCACCCAAGTCAGTTTACAAGTACCGCTTGTACCATGAAATGAGGTTAACGACGTGTCAAGAAGTACAGCTTGTCATTTACAGGTGTTATATATGTCATGTGAGGTGTACGTATGGTGTCTGTCGTTGCTTATGTACGATGGTCCTCCTAGAGGCCTCTTGATTGACTAGAATTCGTCTTTCGGTGGTTGAAGTCCTTCCAAGGGATCTGGAGCCCTTCTGCAGTGGCTCGCGTGTGCCCATGCGACCCTGCCGCTGACCTTCACCACAGAGTGTGTGGAGAGTTGCACCCAGGTCCTGTCCACCTGGGTTTATTCCAGCAGCATCTTCGAAAATCCTTCACCTGGTTTCAGGTCATGCAACGGTCCTGTTGCTGGGGTTGGTAGTGCCTTGCTCACCTGCTTGTGGACAGATTTCAGAGCAGAGGACAAGGTTGCACAATATTCAAGCATCACATCATCACACATGGACAGTTTTGATACTGGTGTCTGTGCAGGCCCAATTCCCGTGTTTGGAGGTCGCCCAAATAGTGTCTCAAAAGGACTCAGCCCATACTTCAGCCTCTCTCGCATGTGCATTAACACAATAGGGAGAACCTTAGTCCATCCTAAACTAGTCTCCTCACAACACTTGCTTAGTTTATTTTCCCATTTTCTCACTCCACAGCGCCCCCCACCCCCCCCCCCCCGCTAGCTGGATCATACCCACAATGCTGTCTCATGTTAATTCCCAGAAATTTCCCCACCTGCTTGAGTGCTGCACTTACAAAAAGGTGTTCCTTTGTCACTGGAAATTTTCCTTGGAATTCCCCACCTGGGTATGATGTCTTTCAGCAAAGCTTTTGCCACTGCCTCTGAATTCTGTTTGGAAGTGGGGAAGGCTTCCACCCGTTTGGAGAACATGTCAGCTATGACTAAACAATATTTCTTACTTCACTGGGTCTTAGCTCAATAAAGTCCATCTGCAAATGGTCAAATGGTTCGCCCTGGTGAAGGGTGTGCCACCTGTTCCACTTTCAAGCCTCTCCCTACATTGTGTTTCTCACACAAAACATTTTTGACAAAAAATCTAGTTAGAGAACCCTTCGGTAAACCAATGCCTCATAATCGCCGATACCGTCCCCCCTTTTGACATATGGTCCTTCCCATGTGTCAACTTGGCAAAACAAAGGGAAACATGCATTTTAGGAAACATGCATTTCGGGAGACATGGCTGACCCTCAGGGCATACACACACCCCCTCCCTCACCCTACAACCCGCTTTGCGCCATTCTGCCTTTTCCTCTGGTGTGGCGTGCTGCTGTAGTTCTGAGACCTGCAAGAAGGCTGTGTTAGTGGCCTCTGTTTTGGGCAAAGCCTGGTTGATTCGTGGTGGAGAGTTTGCTGCCTGCTTTGCTGCTTTGTCAGCTCACGCGTTGCCTAGAGAAACGGGGTCAGCTCTGTTAGTATGTGCATCACATTGAGCAATGCGTGTTCCTGAGCTAGAAAAATTATTATGTTTCCAGATGACGCCATAGTCGTGGACCACACCGAAGCTACAGCGACTATTGGTATAGATATTTACTGTTTTACCGGATGCATTCCTGCATGCCTCTATGACAGCATATAGCTCAGCCGCCTGTGCTGACAGGTGTGCAGGAAGTGCACCTGATCTGATGACTTCATTATCTGTCACTACTGCAGAGCTCACTCTGTTCTTACCGGTCTCTGGGTCGTGTGATGCTGAACCATCAACATAAAGAACCAAATCTGGATTGTGTGATGGCTCGTCCTTGATGTCTGTTCTGGGGGAACAAAGTTCATTAGTCAAGGAAACACAATCATGTGGCTCCCCGTCACCCTGTGTGGGGAGGAGGGTAGCAGGGTTTAGAACCGTGCAAAGTTTAACAGTGATATTCGGAAGGTCCAACAGGACAGTGTTGTAAGCATGGACATGCACAGCGTGTGGGACCAGCAAAGTGAGATCAGCATAACCAACTAATTCTCGAGAGGCTGCTACAGCCTTTTCTGCCACAGCAAGAGGCTCGTTCTAATGCTTCCTCTGCTTCAGGCGTCCAGACAACCTTAGAGTGCATGGCCTAAAAACTGCACTTGTTTCTGAACGAACTGAAGTTTTGAAAGGCTAGCCTCGTGGCCCTCTCTAAAGAGGTGTTGCAACAGTGCCATGGTGTCATTCTCACATTGCTCCCTAGAGGGTGTGCAAACCATCAAATCATCCACATATTGTATCAAGGTAGAGCCCAAAGTAGCTGTGAATGAGCTCAAACTGTCTCTCAGAATCTGACTGTAGATTGTAGGTGACTCTCAATAGCCTTGACACAGACGTGTGAATGTGTATGGCTTTCCATCGAATGTAAATGCAAACCAATACTGACTGTCCTTGTGAACCGGAACACTGAAAAAGGTGTTCGCCAGATCAATTAAAGAAAACCACTGACTGTCTGGGGGAACTTGGCCAAGAACATCTGGTGCTCGCTGTCTGACAGCCGCATTTGCAGCCTGCAGGTCCTGTACAAATCGCCACTCATCGGGCTGCGGTGCTCTACGAGATATTTTTACAGAAAAAAATGGGGGTGCGCACTGGGGAGTCCGGACAAGGGACATGCTGTCTGACAGCCGCATGCACAGTAATGTTCTGACCAATATAGGGCCTGTATACTCTCGCGTTTGCAAGAGTCTTTAAACCATCCCCTCTCATAATGCTCATCCGGATCCTCATGCACACGTGCAGTGCAATGGAGGTCTGCATCTCTGCCTAGCAAACTGACAGGGCAGGTGGAGGAAATCAGGAATGAATGCTCTGTCTCCTGCCCATCCTCAGTTACACGTTTCAGTCATTCTGAGAGATGTTCCAATACAGAGTGGCCTGTTGCTGCTATGGAGCGAATGGTATTAGAACTTAACTCTGGGGGCGCTGTGAACTCTCCTTGTATGATCACTGAGTGGGTTGCACCAGAATCCACTAAAAAGTTAAATTGGCTTCCCATTTACACTGAGTGCCACGTAAGGTAACTGAGTGAAAGGAAATGCTGTGTAGTTCAAAAACGTTGAAGCAGTTTACCCTGGCTCATTTGGAGATTGTGTTGCTGCCTACTGTTGTTCTGTGGTTGGTGCAAAAAAAGGAAAAGGCATAAAAATGTTAATAATAATTTTGATTAAAGAAACTGGGTTGCAGTTTAAGAATCATAACAAATAGAGAGAGGTGGAAGAAGACATCAAGATACTCAAATCGACAGTTCTAAAATGGATTCTGACTGGATGTGAATTCCAGACTGGCGGTTTAACAAACCATCACTAAAACAGTTAACAGACCAGTTCTAGCACAGTTTGGTTACGCAGGGAAAATGTCACTTTAGTGGATTTCTTAAGAGTCTGTCTCTAGGGGCTTTGGAAAGTCTTGTGTTGAGAAACTGCTGAGTTTGCAAGTCACAAGGATACCGGTTATCTCTGCTGCAACACAGGATGCGCCAGAGCAGATATCCAGAGCAGGGGCCCCCTGTAGGGGCCATCTGTATACCCCTGGTTTCAGTTCTCTGACTGACATCCGTCAGAATGGGACCAGGTTTTTATGCCATACCGACAATTTGGTCTTATATGAATCAAAATCTCTAACATATACACATACATAGTCCACTGATACAAAAGTATTATTCCAACAAATTGTAGTGTACCCAGAAGGAATCGGTCGACAGAAACGAAACTTGGCGGGTAGGTTTACATTGTGAGACATGCAAATGATTCAAGATTCATGTTTCACATTAGGCTGTGCAGTGAGCAGTGGTGCCCTCCATGAGTCACCCTGTTAGTGCCAGCACCATTGGCAGACGGCTGCACAACAAAGGATTACATGCACACAGACCGTTACGATGACTGTCCTTAACACCACATATGCTGATTCAGAATGGCAGCAGTGAAGACTGTACAACTGAAAACATGTTCTAACACCCCATCACAACTATCCTGAGAACCCCCAAAACATACTCCACCTATATTAAAGAGCGGTGTGTAGTTTTTGTACATTGAGTGTGAGATGTTATCTGCAGTATGTGTAGTCTTTTTTCTCCCGTTTTGATGAAAGAAATCCAACTTTCCTTCATGGTTTTCATGGTTTAGTAGGAGGGTGCATAAACTGGCGTAATCAGTTCTGCTCTTTTCCCATTTACACTCTCTCTTTCACTCATTCTCTCATATCTGTCTAATGGCGACGCCCTCAGTTCAGTATAAAGAGACTGAAATAGTAATTAAAGAGCAAAGTGAGCTGAGGCTGTTACCTCCCCCTTTGGGGGGGATGTTCTTAAAAGACCTTGGTTTGCTTTCTGAACTACATCTGTTTAATAGAAAACAGGTTTGATATTTTAACTAGATGACTATCAGTGAAAAGTAATGGGTCAGGTGAGTGCACCAACACAAGGCCTCACCACAACATGAAGCCTCAAACTGAGAGGCAGAACAGACTCCCTAGTGTTTCCTGATGCTTCACTATAAGATCCTGCTCCTCTGTTCCCTCTAGAGAAGTGCACAGGTACTCAAGTACTTATTATATTTTAACATCTTAAATAATTATTTTATCAAAAAAATGATGCACATGTTGTTTAAACACACATTATAAGACTTTATATGTATTTGTTTATGTATGTATGTATCTATATAGAGATGGATAGACTAGTCACAGACTACCCAACATTTATTTATTTACAGCCATTAAGTACAAATTATTCATTTATAGCAAAAGACAAAATCAGAAAACACATTATCGAGCAGACCGTTACACAGAAATCTCCATCAACCACATGTAGCTGTTTTCAGTATGTGTCTCTTTACCTTTATTATAGATTTAATTTTATAATAAGAGGTCAAAGAGACACATACTGAAAACAGCTACATGTGGTTGATGGAGATTCTTTGTGGTAACGGTACCTGCTCGATAATGTGTTTTCTGATTTTTGTCTTTTTGCCCTATAAATGAATAATTTGTACTTAATGGCTGTGTAAATAAAATAAATGTTGGAGTAGTCTGTGATCTAGTCTAATCCATCTCTATATAGATACATTACATACAATAAACAAAATACATTCATAAAGTCTCTTATAATGTGTGTTTAAAACAACATGCTGCATCATTTTTTGATAAAATAATTATTAAGATCGTTAAAATATAAATAAAGTACTTGAGTACCTGTGCACTTCTCTAGAGGGAAACAGAGGAGCAGGATTCTCTATAGTGAAGCATCAGCGAAACACTAGGGAGTCTGTGATCTGCGACCTCTCAGTTTGAAGGCTTCATGTTGTGGTGAGGCCTTGTGTTGGTGCACTCACCTGACCCCATTACTTTTCACTGCGATAGTCATCTAGTTAAAATATCAAAACCTGTTTTCTATTAAACAGATGTAGTTCAGAAAGCAAACCAAGGGTCTAACAGCTCACTTTGCTCTTTAATTACTATTTCAGTCTTCTTTTATACTGGAAAACTGAGCGTCGCCATTAGACAGATATGATGAGAATGAGTGAAAGAGAGAGGTTGAAATGGAAAAGAGCAGAACTGATTACGCCAGTTATATGCACCCTCCTACTAAACATGAAAACCATGAAGGAAAGTTGGATTTCTTTCATCAAAACGGGTAGAGAAAAAGACTACACATTACTGCAGGCATCAACATCTCACACTCAATGTACAAAAACTACACACCCGCTCTTTAATATAGGTGGAGTATGTTTTGCGAGTGTGTCTTCTCAGGATTTAGTTTTGTGATGAGCAGTGTGTAGATGGTCTGTTAGATACATGTTTCAGTTGTACAGTCTCTCACTAAATGCTGCCATTCTCCGAATCAGCATATGTGGTGCTTAAGGACAGTCATCGTAAACGGTCTGTGCTGCTGCATTGTAATCCTTTGTTTAGTGCAGCCGTCTAGCCAATGGGTGCTGCTGCACTAACAGGGTGACTCATGGAGGGCACCACTGCTCACTGCACAGCCTAATGTGAAACATGAATCTTGAATCATTTGCATGTCTCACAATGTAAACCTACCCGCCAAGTTTCGTTTCTGTCGACCGATTCCTTCTGGGTACAACAATTTGTTCAAATACTTTTGACAGTGACTATGTATGTGTATATGTAGAGATTTTATTCATATAGACAAATTGTCGGTATGGCATAAAAACCTGGTCCCATTCTGACGGATGTCAGTCAGAGAACTGAAACCAGGGGTATACAGATGGCCCCTACAGGGGGCCCCTGCTCTGGATATCTGCTCTGGCGCATCCTGTGTTGCCAGCAGAGATATACCGGTATCCTTGTGACTTGCAAACTCTCAGCAGTTTCTCAACACAAGACTTTCCAAAGCCCCTAGAGACAAGACTCTTAAGAAATCCACTAAATGTGACATTTCCCTGCGTAACCAAACTGTGCTAGAAAGCTGGTCTGTTAAACTGTTTTAGTGATGGTTTGTTAAACGCCCAGTCTGAATCACATCCAGTCAGAATCCATTTTAGAACTGTCGATTTGAGTATCTTGATGTCTTCTTCCACCTCTCTCTATTTGTTATGATTCTTAAACTGCAACCCAGTTTCTTTAATCAAAATTATTATTAACATTTTTATGCCTTTTCCTTTTTTTGCACCAACCACAGAACAACAGTAGGCAGCAACACAATCTCCAAATGAGCCAGGGTTAAACTAGCTTCAACGTTTTTGAACTCTACACACCAGCATTTCCTTTCACTCAGTTACCTTACGTGGCCACTCAGTGTAAATGGCGAAGCCCAATTATAACTTTTTAGTGGATTCTGGTGCAAACCCACTCAGTGATCATACAAGGAAGAGCTTCACAGGCACCCAGCCAAAACCAGAGTTAAGTTCTAATACCATTCGCTCCATAGCAGCAACAGGCCACTCTGTATTGGAACATCTCTCAGAATGACTGAAACGTGTAACTGAGGATGGGCAGGAGACAGAGCATTCATTCCTGATTTCCTCCACCTGCCCTGTCAGTTTGCTAGGCAGAGATGCAGACCTCCATTGCACTGGCAAGTGCTGCCCATAGAGGATCCGGATGTATGGAGCATTATGAGAGGGGCATGGTTAAAGACTCTTGCAAACGCGAGAGTATAAAGGGCCCTATATTGGTCAGAACATTATAACTGTTGCATGCGGGTCTGTCAGACAGCCATGTCCCTTGTTCCGGACTCCCCCCCCCCCCGTCTCCCAAGTGCGCCACCCCATTTTTTTCTGTAAAAATATCTCGTAGAGCACCGCAGCCCGATGAGTGGCGATTTGTACAGGACCTGCAGGCTGCAAATGCGGCTGTCAGACAGCGAGCACCAGATGTTCTTGGCCAAGTTCCCCCAGACAGTCAGTGGTTTTCTTTAATTGATCCTGACTGCGAACACCCTTTTTCAGTGTTAGTTTACGGTTCACAAGCCGACAGTCAGTATATGGTTTTGCAATTTACAATTCGATGGAAAGCCATACACATTCACACGTCTGTGTCAAGCGCCTTATTGAGAGTCACCTACAATCTACAGTCAGATCTCTGAGAGACAGTTTGAGCTCATTCACAGACTACTTGAAACGGCTCTACCTTGATACAATATGTGCCGATGATTTGATAGGTTATGCACACCCTCCTAGGCAGAGACAATGTGAGAATGACACCATGGCACTGTTGCAACACCTCTTTAGAGAGGGCCACGAGGCTAGCCTTTCAAAACTTCAGTTCGTTCAGAAACAAGTGCAGTTTTTAGGCCATGCACTCTAAGGTTGTCTGGACGCCTGAAGCAGAGGAAGCATTAGAACGAGCCTCTTGCTGTGGCAGAAAAGGCTGTAGCAGCCTCTCGAGAATTAGTTGGTTATGCTGATCTCACTTTGCTGGTCCCACACGCTGTGCATGTCCATGCTTACAACACTGTCCTGTTGGACCTTCCGAATATCACTGTTAAACTTTGCACGGTTCTAAACCCTGCTACCCTCCTCCCCACACAGGGTGACGGGGAGCCACATGATTGTGTTTCCTTGACTAATGAACTTTGTTCCCCCAGAACAGACATCAAGGACGAGCCATCACACAATCCAGATTTGGTTCTTTATGTTGATGGTTCAGCATCACACGACCCAGAGACCGGGTAAGAACAGAGTGAAGACCCTCTGCAGTAGTTGACAGATAATGAAGTCATCAGATCAGGTGCACAACAAAAATTCCTGCACACCTGTCAGCACAGGCGGCTGAGCCTATATGCTGTCATAGAGGCATGCAGGAATGCATCCCCGCGTTAAAACAGTAAAATATCTTATACACAATAGTCGCTGTAGCTTCGGTGCGTGGTCCACGACTATGGCCAGTCATCTGGAAACATAATAATTTTTCTAGCTCAGGAACACGCATTGCCTCAATGCCTGATGCCACATACTAACAGAGCTGACCCCGTTTCTCTAGGCAACGCGCGCAGAGCTGACAAAGCAGCCAAAGCAGGCAGCAAACTCATCCACACGAAATCAACTAGGCTTTAGCCCCAAACAGAGGCCACTAACACAGCCTTCTTGCAGGTCTCAGAACTACAGCAGCTTGCCACACCAGAGGAAAAGGGCATACCAATGGCGCAAAGCCGGTTGTAGGGTGTGAGGGAGGGGGGTGTAGGCTGTGTGTATGCCCTGAGGGTCAGCCATGTCTCCCCGAATATGCATAGTTTCCTAAAATGCCAGTTTCCCTTGTTTTGCCAAGTTAGACACATGGGAAGGACCATTCATGTCAAAAGAGTGGGACGGTATATCGGCGATTATGAGGCATATGGTTTGACCGAAGGGCATTCTCTAACTAGATTTTTTGTCGTCCAAAAAATTGTTTTGTGTGAGAAACACAATGTAGAGAGAGAGCTTGAAAGTGGAACAGGTGGCACACCCGTTTCACCAGGTAGCGAACCATTTGACCATTTGCAGATGGGACTTATTGAGCTAAGACCCCAGTGAAGTAAGAAATATTGTTTAGTCATAGCTGACATGTTTCTCCAAACGGAGTGACGAAGCCTTCCCCACTAAAAAAAACTCACACAACAAAAAAAAAAAAACAGAGGTGGAAGCAATTCAATGGAGGCAGTGCGCAAAAGCTTTGCCTGAAAGAACATCATACCCAGGTGAAGGGAATCCAATTCCAAGGAAAATTTCCAGTGACAAAGGAACACCTTTTTGCTAAGTGCCAGCAGGGGAAGGAAATCAAGCAGAGACAGTGTGGCGAAATTTCTAGAGGCGGGGGGGAATTAACATGAGACAGCATTGGGGTGGTGATATCAGCTAGCGGGAGGGGGGAGGGGGTGGGGGGGCGCTTGTGAGCGAGTGAGAAAAATGGGAAAATAAACTAAGCAAGTGTGTTGTGAGGAACAGACTAGTTTAGGATGGACTAAGGTTCTCCCTATTGTGTTAATGCACATGCGAGGAGAGGTGGGGCGAAGTATGAGGCCTGACGTGAGCTACCTTTTGAGACACTATTTGGGCCGACCTCCAAACACGGCGGAATTGCGCCCGGGCCTGCACAGACACCAGTATCAAAAACTGCTCCATGTGTGATGATGTGATGGCTTGAATATTAGTGAAACCTTGTCCTCTGCTCTGAAATCTGTCCACAAGACAGTGAAGCAAAGCAGTGTGCTAGCAAGTGCACTAACCAACCCCAGCAACAGAGAGACCGTGTTGCATGACCTGAAACCAGGTGAAGGATTTTCGAAGATGCTGCTGCCCCGAATAAACCCAGGTGGCACAGCGACCTGGCGTGCCAACTCTCCACACACTCTGTGCGTGAAGCGTCAGCGGCAGGCGTCGCATGCGGCACACGCACCCGAGCCACTGCAGAAGGGCTCCAGATCCCTTGGAAGAAGACTTCAACCACCGAAAGACGAAATTCTAGTCAATCAAGAGGCCTCTAGGGAGGACCATCGTATACATAAGCAACGACAGACACATACGTACACCTCACATGACAAGTATATAACACCTGTCAAATGACAAGCTGCCTACTTCTTGACACGTCGTTAACCTCATTTCATCAGGTACAAGCGCTTCCGGTACTTGGTAAACTGACTTGGCCGGTGACAGAGCGCCGAGCTGTTGTTAGATGACGGGACTTCTATAGATTACATCTGACGGCCACAAAGTTCCCTGACAGATCATTGCTGTAGGTTGGACGGTAATCAGTAGTTTGCATTTGGTAGTAGTTGCCCTATTAACTAGTTTCAGTGTGATTAAGGCTAAAAACAACAAGCTGCGGCCCAAGTAAGTCTCTAAGGCCTAGCGGGACGCATCTCACAGGGAACGCTCACTTGGGTAAAGGGGCGGATAAAATGCCTCATGGTATCAGGGCTATCATCTCTGGCGAACCCATGGACTATGCCCAGTGTCCTGTACGGGATGGCATCTCTCTCCCCAGGGGGAGGGACAGCCTGCCCCTGTTAATAAAATGCGCCCTGGCATGGCAAGTGGTAGTACTGCTGCCATAGCAAATGAGACAGAATCAGCTTTACCATCAGGCCGACATGCGATCTTAGGCACTATTAGGACAGCAGTCATCCAGCCATAGACTGGCCCTAGACACCTTAATGGCCCAGAGAAAGGAGGGGTATGCCAAACTTCATGGTCACATCGCATTGTTTTTATATTCCTAAATCACATCATGGTAACTTGACTAGCATTATCCATCATATGCGCATAACCGTGCATTCCCGGAGGGGAAGGAGCGCCTCCATGATTCTCATGTTTGGCATGTTCACCGAGGCTGAGATACTAGGTGGTTGATGGACGACTTGCAGATCCTAGATACTGACAAGGTACTGCCAGAATTCAGGTATGCCGCAGACTGTGACGACGCAGATTATGATGAAGACGATGATGATGACTGTGACCAATGAGCTTATATTTCTAAGATAATGTAATTTCATTTACTCATTTCATTTTTCCTACTTAGGCCAAAGGTCATTGTAGCTTGCTAAATACCTCAGAGTGCTCTACACTCACAAGAAACACCTTAGCTCCTCTATTACAGCACGTCCAATGATGTGGCAAGTTCAATCCTTAGGAATTCTTGGTACTGATGTTTTGACTGTTGTACTTTTTTCCCTTGTCTTTATTATTTTCTTATTATCACGGAAAATGGGGGAATGTGAGAGAGATTCAGAGTTGTTGCTGTAGAAGTAGTTTCAGAGTTCATTCTAAGCTGTGCATGATGAAGTAGTTTGCGGATCAGAGGTCAGTGAGTTCTCTATATGTGATTAAGTGTCTGTACAGCTCATGTTATTCTGTCTCTCTGGACATCTAGCCGGCCTGTGGTACATACTGATACAGAGGCTCGTCTCCCAGCTTCCTGCTGCTACCCGGCAACAGTCCTGGGACTCAGGGTATTTTATACACACACACAAGTAGATATGTAGGTAGTGTATATATCTCGTTCAGGAGGAGAACGGGCAGCGCTCCTATATTCTACTTGGTAGCCCCCTAAACTTACTTTGTAGTGCCTGTAAAACCTTTTCAGTCCTTCTCTCCAAAAAAATTCAATAAATCCTTTCTGTTATTAACGTCCTCAACGGGCAGTCCAGATTGAGTTTGTCAGATTTCCACGACAGTTTCTTCAGGTGATTATAACTACTGTGAGTGTAAGTGAACTACTGGAAATCAGAGATCTTAGTATTAGATCGCCTAGTCTCTGTGTTAAGTATCAGATCCCACTAGATTTGCGTCCCGAGTACCTAAGTAATGTAAACTGTTGCGTTCACTGTTAAGTGTGTACTTTGTAGGTAGTGCTAGCTTTTAACAGGTGGTTGTTTATTCTATTCATCCAGTATATCCGGTTAACGGTAGAAATATTTTCATATGTAACTTCATTAATTTTCTAATCAAGGGAAGCGGAAGAACTGAGTTACTATTTTATATTAAACTCAATTATATTTTCTCCACTATTCGTGTTATGGGTTTTGACTTGGTTAAACTGCAAGGGTTAAAGTTAAGTGTAACATATAACGCTAACAAGCCTATACTCTGTCCTAACTGCCCCCAAAAAAACTTTCCCCTTAGATTCAAGCTTGGGCTTTGCAGTTTGTGTAGGTGGAAATTGATCATTTTAGAGAACCTAGAGCGCCTCGGCCCCTAGTAACCCCATAACACAAACATAGGAAAGGATGTGAGGGCGCTACACCCAGTTTTGTTTAGAAGCAGTGTGGATGCTTTGTACGGGTAAGGATTACTGATTAGCTCTCTCTTAAACATGCCTTGATAAACCTGTGTAAGGGCCATTAAATCTTTGGTTAAACTGCACACAGAATGTAAAGCTTAGAGACACAGAGTTTGTTGTAAACAGTGTGTGGTAACTTTATGGCGAGTTAGAATGAAACTTTGATGATGTTTAGCTCAGTCATGTTTTTGGTTATCAGTAGGGAGAGGGAGAGTGCTGCTTTTGGTCACTGGGTGAGTGTACTACTGCCCCATGCACATACTTTCATTCAGCGAAATAAACCTTCAGATCTCCAGTTCCTGGAGGCTGTGCTGTGTGTGTTTTCTGGTCTGAACTACCGTTTCTCGAGTCTGCGCATACATAAGCCCATGCGGTGGGGTTAAAACTGCAGTATTTCAATAATACAAAGAGTCGGTGCAAAGACCAGGACACACTCAGGTACTGATGGTAGGAGGTTCACAGTGTCAGTGCTGCTTGTACGGTGTTTAAGCCAGTCCTAATAATGTACTGAAATACAGTAAAGATGAAAGGCCCGTACATCTGGTCAGAACACGGTATTTGAGTAAAACATCTGTCACGTACACATCTTCATATTTTCTTCGACATAATGTTCAGCGTTGTACTGTAGCGGTTTGATGATGTTTGTTAGTCAGGGGAAAACATGGGTGTCGAGGGAGCAGTGAAAGCTTCTCCCTGAGATTTTTACAGCGTTCTAAAGAGAAGCAGTCTGATGTGTGGTACTGATATTTACTGCTTACTGTCTGTGTTAACTGACCATAGGCCACAGATGCAAGCAGGACAGAGATTAATCCAGCACTGATGCGTTTTACATGGTGCTGAGCATCAGGTGGGGATCAGGTGGATATATTCCCGCGGTAGTTCTAGCCACATATCTGTTACAAAAATGTCATAATATTATCAATTTAATTATAATTTCACTGGGACACAGCCACACAGACACAGTAGCTGACTCAGCAACATGTATCCTGAGAATATGTAATTGGTAAAAGGAGAAAAGTGTTGTTTCTCTTTTACATCAGAATTTTACCATCTTTCTAGCTTCTATTTGATAATCACATTTCAAATCTCCTATTAGACAGTGTAAATGCATATATGGTGAGCTACATTTAAAGCTACATATCGTTTTAACACCATTACAGCAAAATCACATAACTAAATCTTTATTTAAATAACAATTATGTAATGGCAAATATTTAGATTACATTTAATATTTAAATAAAAAATGTTAATGCAGACATACAAGTACATTCCTATTTAAAATTTATTTCACAATCACTACTGACATGCCCACATATTAAAATGGTTTTCATATTAATAAGGAGAGCTATATTCTTAAATGTAAATAATAGACACAGTGTGACCCCTCTATGACCCCTCTAAGATTATTAGGTTAACGTGACTAGCATGTACAATTTAAACATCAATAAAACCCCTAAAACACACTAGATGTAGTAAATACAGTATCTACTCCAAACATAACCTTTAATAACTTTAATCATGTTTCACTGAATCTGACCTTTATACACCTTTTCAGTACTGACTCAAATCTAAAGCTCTAAATAGTCTTTTAAACTCCTATTTAGTGAGTCACAGACTGACTCTACTGCCTCAGACATCTTTAAATATCTATGTAACTTGTAGTAGATATAAAAATGCTGATGAACTCGAATCACAACACTGACTTATTACTGATGATGATTTGATATGTGGTCTTTGATTTGGATTGATGAATTTCGTAAAATCATCTTAATCTCTATGATCTCTAGCTGCCATGGCGGGATGTGATGAATTTGTGAGAAGATAAGATGTGCGGTGATGCGGCTGCAGTGTGTGTGTGCAGTCTGTGTTTCACAGTCTCTTTTTTTATCTGGGGTAGAATTACAGCCTATAGGACGTTTAGGTGAAATAGTTTTAAGGTACAGATTGACTCTCTCTTCATCTCTACTCTCTCTCTCTCTTGCTCTCTCGCTCTCTCTCTCTCTCTCCCACTCCCTCTCTCTCTTCATCTCTAAACTTTTTTTTTTCCAGGACTAGTTCATTTCAGGAACATCAAGACATTCTGCACTTTGTACTCACATGTAGATTCCTTCTTTCTCTGTCTCTCTCTCTCTCTCTCTCTCTCTCTCTCTCTTTCTCTCTCACACTCTCTCAGAATGTAGAAAAGTTCTCTTGGTGTCATTGTGATAGAGACTGTAATTCAGTAACTCACTCTAGTTTCTCCAGTTTACAGTGTGGATCCTCCAGTAGACCAGAGAGCAGCTTCACTCCTGACTCTACTGGATTATTCCAGCCCAAATCCAGCTCTCTCAGGTGTGAGGGGTTTGATTTCAGAGCTGAAACTAAAGCAGCACAGCCTTCCTCTGTAATCCTGCACTCATACAGACTGTAGAGAGAAAAAAGAAAAACTTGCATCATTAACACTCATAAACACCACACACTGAAAGAGAACCACACACAGATGAACATTCTGACCTTGTGAAACACACCTTAAACAAATTAAATTATTATAATTAATGGAATATCTATTCTCCAGATCAGGTAGAGTGAGAAGGCGAGAAGAAAGAGTAAGGAAAATTACTTGCTAATTAGTTTTACCTTTCTAACATAAATATTGACACACGTCTAAACATTCATATCAGTGTGGAGTCAGAAGGGACTGCTTACAGACCTTAATGAGCTGTTGGGCTAAGTGAAAGAAAACACTGCTCCAAAAAGAAACGGTCAGCTGAAATAATGGAATGAATTTATTGTGCCCCTGCTCGTGTGTAGCTACAAGCTCGGCAGATAGACAACAGATTTCCCAAGAAAGGCCGGACGCCTTTCTCTTCATTTTCTTTCTCGAATTCTCTTCAAAGCTTTACTTAAGACTCACTGTAAAACTGTAAAGCAGACATACAAAATGTCTTAATTACATTTGTTTCCTGAGTGCATTTACGTGGCACTGTACATTAAAATGAATAGAAGCCGAATCATTAGCTTAATGCTAACGTCTATGGAAAAATCCACACAGACGCTAGCGGTTAGCATTTACAACAGAAATAGTCTCGGTATAAAAGTTACACAGCAACGAAACATAAAAATACTCACAGGCAAATGTTCTCCTGGCCATATAATACAGAGTGCGAAACCATGACTGTTTAGTTTCTTCACACAGCCTTAACTACCTACGCCAACACTGAAGGTATAAAAATCCAGGCACATCCTGACTCTCTCTTCTTCCAGTGTAACAACAGAACATCACAGAATTACACACCTCCCTCAAGAAGTAACTCCTATAGTGAGGCCAGAGATGTTCTGTCTTCTCAGTCAGCTGTGTATACAATTTGGTGCCTTCTCACATTCAATTAACAAAATGGAAGAAAGTGAATCAAGAAGAAACATGGGTAGACCAAGAAAGACATGAGAGCATCAGGACAGGAGAATCAAAGCAGTATGTCCTGAAAATAACAGGCTAAAGACGAGCAGTCATGGAGTGGGAATGACTGGATGGGAGTTTATCAGTTCTTCTGGCCCTGCTGTGCTACTGAGAGGATATTAGGGAGTCAGCTGATGATGGAGTAGTGCACAGACACGCACAAAAAAAAAAAAAAACATACAGTCCATCCCTTGCTTAAAAGGCTGGCATTTACACTCATACAAAGACTTTTTTGTTTTTGTTGTGAAAGAATACGAAGAGTAAGAAATAGCAATGTAGATGCTAAGCAGCTAGCTGGCAAACCCATGTTTTGCCTTGTCTTAAAAAAAAACATATTAAAATCTTTAAAAAACTTTCAATAATTAATAAATTGTATTTTTAAAGTTACAGAAAATACTCTGTAAAATATAATACTACTAGAAAATATTTTCCCCCTGTGGTTCTTCTGCCAAATTGTGTTATGGCTCTGCCTGTTATGGCCTGCCCATCATCATGAACCTGAACTCTCTGTCATCCCAAACTTCTCACTTTTCAAATTTCAATTAAATACTTGCTAAAGAATACAATCATCAGAGTACTAAAGCAGAAGAGCGGTCACCTCAGTTGTAGCGTCTCAGAGAAGCACTCCACTGTAAACTTCTTCCTCCTCAAGTCCAGTTCATTCAAGTCACTTAGCTGCACCCTCTAAGTTTCATGTTAGCTAATCATTTAAAACCCTAACACCTGATAAACTAATGCCTAAAGCTAACGAACAGAACAGACCAGATTAACCCACAAATATTAAGAACAACAAACCCGTGGACATTATATAACTTACATCAGTCTTTAAACATGCTGTGATCTAATTTACATAGTCTGCTCGAGATGTAGAAGCATAATCAATCACACACGGTGCCCTACTCTTTCTAATACATGGCCTCTAAAGGTGTTCTAGCCCTCCACTACCTCCGATACTGCTGCTGTTAAATCATCCACCAAAACTTTACAAAATCGGCTGCTGTAGTCTACAAAGACAGAAGCCTCATTATACTATTTCATATAGTTAAGGGTGGAACTGCTAGTCTTATCACAAATGAACGCTAAACTGTTTAGCTGCTAGCACCCTAAAGGCAGTTACTTGCGCAAAGAAGTTGAACAAATTAAGAATTTTTTTTTATGTACTTGCTGGCAAATTTCAGCTGGCGAGCATTAGCTGGTGAGCCAAGAAGCAGTGGGAGCGACGGCGACAGAGAGAGAGGAATATAGTTAGAGTAGCTGAGCATATCCCATAGCTGCATAACTCAGATACCTGCAGATCTGCGCATCAACTGTACCAAAGTATAGTCATATCAACTTCTGAAAAACACCAGAACATGTATAGAAGGTAACCGAGAAGAGACATGAATCTTTAAAAGAGAGCGAGAACATTCAAGCCGCCCACTCTTACTCCAGAGATCCTACAATACATCCACAGGCTGTTCTGTCCACCCATTCCACATGTAGCAGAAGATGCCTCTAAACACTACTGGCAAGTCTGAAAGGCACTGTGCCTAGATGACAGGAAGCTCCCCTCCCTGGAGAAAAGGACGACAAGACTGAACGTTGGAGCTTTACTAGAAACATAGGAAGGCGGGAAAGTATCCCTGCAGATTTGTCTCTGGCAAGAACTGAAAGCTATATAAAGGATAGAAACT